>JAECUM010052322.1:0-43798 GCA_016617855.1 Megalonaias nervosa
TATAAATATATACCAAACAGAACAGAAAGTGCTATCCCTGGATTCTATAGAAGAATGCTTGATAATAGTAGGCAGAATTAATATGCTTCTGGACACTTTCAATTTCATCATTAAAAACACACACGTTGTTGTCAATTATCGGTGACTCTCTCTCTCTCTCTCTCTCTCTCTCTCTCTCTCTCTCTCTCTCTCACATACAATCAGACACGCGCGCGCTCTCACAACTTCAGTAATATCCACTTTGCACACCACAGCATGTACTAAAACATTTTTAATTTCATAAATAGAAGCGTCTTTATCGTCCACAATAATATCCAAGTCTTTTTGTAGGAAAAAACAAAATTGAACTGGAGTAGGGATACATCGAGTTCGTTAGGCCACATATTTAAAAACTATATCACTGAATTAGCATAGTGATACGTCGATGCCGTTTGGCCCTATACGTATACAAACGCTATATATATCAACTGAATTCTTCGCCTCGAATGTGACTCAGTATTTATTACATGCTCCTCATTTGCGCCTTAAAATGCTACATTTATATGGTGAATGGAATTCAAAACAAATAAAGATTTTATAAAGTTCGATTCGGTTCATCCAATAATATCAATTTGAAAACGTCAATCAATTCATGCCTTAAACTAGACTATTTAAATGACTCTGCTAATCATTAAATTTAAATTTGTCCAAAACGTTTTGTTTTCTGGGCTTTGATGTATTGCATTTGTTAATTAATTCCCAGCTGTTAACGGAGCATCACTCCCCCCCTTACCCCTCTCTCTTAACTCAGTTATTTAGAAGGACAAAATAAATGAAGAAAGAAACTTCTTTATAACTTGAACCAGATTAATAAGTCGGAATATCGCTTGCAAGGTATGATAAAGTTTTCGTTTTTATGAAACTCTTAAGTTGCTGAAAATTCTTGATTCATTTAGTGACACAAAAAAAAAACTGACATACGGTGCTTTCTAAGATCAAGCATTCGCCGTAAAAATAATTTTGTAAAATCTATCTATCTTTCAAACATGCTTTCCAGTGAGTTGTTGGTAGGTGTGAAAATAGTAAAAGTGTAGATATTTGATTGTAATGCAAAAGTGAGCTTCACCAAGAAAATTTGACATAAGATGCTATTGTTAATAATCCCAAAGCTAGTCCTTATTACTTACTTGCAACGTTCGCTTCAAAGTCATTTTTGACAGAGTTCAGATCTACCTTGACGCCAACAGTCGTAACTGTAGCTATGCATCCTGAAAGAAAATAATCGCCCTTTACATATTATTAACCTTTTATATCTTTATTCCGAACGGATGTTTTTGGTCTGCCATTGAGTCTCTACCAGAGGTCCATTGTTCCTGCTTTACCTTGACAATATGAATCTTTGCCTAAACAATACGAGTTATTTTTCCGTCGTATTTAATCATAAAATTTGATACTTAATCCTGAAATTTGATTATAGTGTACTCCAAAAGGTTGTTTACAATTTTTAATACACCATACAAACAACGATTTTGTTTGTTGTTTGTTTCTTTGTTCCTTCGTTCGTTTCTACTTTGCAGCTGTTCAGTGTGCTAATTTTAGTTTTGTTGTTGGTGACAAGTGCAGTCCGCCCTTGTAAGCTTCATTATCAATGACGCTTAAAGTTCCATTTTATGTATGGGCTGAACGAACTAATGCAATACTACCTGTACCGTCCACTGTCTTGAATGAAAGACTGAAGAAGGAACACGTTAGGTAAATCATATTCATCCTATGAGAAATATGTCTTATGGACTTGTGTCATATTTCTATCCATCCATCCCACTGACTGTTCTGCCGGTAAAATGTTGGATAAAGGGAGAAACAGGTTTGCAATAATTTCCTACCAATTAGTTATCTATTCGAACTATTTGAATAACGTTCTGTCATGCACGAGGAAGGTCAAAGGACTCCAAAATTTTCCACAAGAAAAATAAACAAAATAAATTATTAAATTTTCAGTCGGTGTTAAGCAGATGCCCCGAATTTCGAGTGATGTGTGCCAGGTAGAAAGCTATTTGCTTACTTGTGTCAGTAGGTGTACAGTTTTTGTTCTCAACAATCTAATTTTAATATAAGCATTCGGAAGACATCAAACAAAAATTTCGTATCCCTTCGGTTCAGATGGTTTTAAACAGTGTAAATCTTTGTGGGAGAATATTTTGTTTTGCTAAATACGTTCTTAAGAAACGTGAGAATTATCTCCGAATTTCAAAATCACAATTGCTTTCAAAACACGACACCCAGTATGAACGTCCATTAATAAGACGTAATGCATTTACTTGTTGATACTGCACTCTCAGCTACGAAGACCCGGATGTGTCATTGTCAAATGCGCCAGCAGATTAAGCTCTACACCGTTTTTGTTCAAGACACCAACGCAGATTTTCATCTGTCGACGCTTTATGTAACAGGAAATCTAGTATATTATCCTGACCGACTTCCAAATATATTAACGCTCTTCACAGAAACCGTTACTGGCCAGATCTGTGAAAGTCATTATTGAAACATATTTTTGGCATTTTTCTAGAATAATTTATTAAACATAAAGCTAGTTTTCATTTGTGGTTTTTATAGTACAGAATAGGTTTATAACAATATACACAAAATATGTATCTTACAGCACCAGCAATTTTATGCTGCTCTGAAGAGTAACTCTGTTATGCGAAAACGTTTCTAAGTCTCTCCTTTTTACGGTGAAAGTAACAAATTTACAAGAATATCAGCCCTTGTTTACGAAAAATAAATAATTTTCTTGCGTTTACTTTAATTACTGAATTCTGAAAGAGATCCTCTTGTTTGCTTGGAAGGAATCGTGTTAGTTTGGTACGTGGACTGAGGTTTCGTTGCAACCATGAACCATGAAATTAGAGAATGTGTGTGTGTGTGTGTGTGTGTGTGTGTGTGTGTGTGTGTGTGTGCGCGCGCGCGTGTGTGTGCATTAATAATAGCAGGCATAAAGTTTTAAAACTGAGTACTATGTCAGCGGCTGAGCTTTTGGCTCGAAAAAGTAGTTGGTCTGAATTTGAAACGTGTCTCTCAGAAATTAATCTAATCATTTCAATAGATGATTTACAAATTTGTACATGGCGACACACACACACACACACACACACACACACACACACACACACACACACACACACACACACACACACACACACACACACACACACGCCGAGTTTCCTTTTAATGAAAAATGTATGCATCTCGTGGTATATCATTGATACAGCGTACATACTATACATACATTTTATTTATATCACATACAAATACATATATTTGCCCTTTGAACAGACTTAAGATTTACTACAGGCAAATGTGTATTGACCGAGTGAATGAATTCCTCACATCCCCGAGTGTGTCCGCTACAAAATGTAGTTCTATGCCTTTTGTGGCTATTCACAATCACCTTTGCATATTGATAAGTTGATTGTTTTCTGCTTCTTAGTTTCTATTTTTCTTCACATTTATTAAATCAATAAAATACACACTCATGATTGAAACATGAAAGATGACTTTAATGACCAAAGTAGAGCACTACAAACACTTGGTTAGCTACACCATTCACATGAACGCTTAGCCATTTAAGTACCGGCGAATGGAAACTAATGTAGAATAGAAACTAAGTGAAATGACGAGCCAACAAGCGGTAATTAAAATATTTTAATATATTTACAATTGATCTAGGTCATTATACTGCTTTAGTAAAAGTACCACCGACCATAAACTCCTTCTCTCTCTCTCTCTCTCTCTCTCTCTCTCTCTCTCTCTCTCTCTCTCTCTCTCTCTCTCTCTCTCTCTCTCTCTCTCTCTCTCTCTCTCTCTCTGTATCGCTCGCTCGTCGGTTTGACTTTAAAACTCTCTGGCCCCCCCCCCTCCGTTTGGTTGGTTTGACGTAACTTTTACCAGTCAAAGACATCGTGGGATGACACAAACGAAAATCGTCTGCGCTCTTTATTTCATAGATTTTAGCCCGTATCTTGCTACGATGGTCCAGAGAGAGAGAGAGAGAGAGAGAGAGAGAGAGAGAGAGAGAGAGAGAGAGAGAGAGAGAAAAGAGACGTCTTTGAAAATTTTCATATTTAATTAATAATAATCGATTTTAGAACATTATAATATGTTTAAGAAACAACAACAATAAAACATTAAATACATCACAGTATGTGTACCACGTAACCGAGAAATTTACCGTATAATGTCGACATGGATTGCAGCTTTGCATCATTGATAAACAGTGTAGATAAATCCCAAGGAAAGTGCACACATATCGTTACGACGAACCATATTCTTGTAGGTTACTTGGTGTAATTTCTATTTCAAGGTTTTAATCCAGCCCAAATTCCATTTCTCTCTCACTCCACATTTCTGCGTAGTTTGTCCGTTAAGCATGAGAGAGGAGGGGGAACAGAAAGCAGAAAGGATTGAAAATGTGTACGATATTAAATTCATTTAGAAAACTGGGATTATTAATACTTTTTATCGTTATTTTCATACGTCACTAATGATTAATGTGTGGAAATTCATCATGGATATAGAATCAACTGCATACTTTCGCGAGAATGTTTACATATGCGTATTATTGCGCCATAGGCAGATCAGAATTTGATATACCAATAGGATTGGTATATCAAATTGCTTTATACCAACACTTTTAAAGTCATGTTATTTTTAATGTATGTGGTATATATATATATATATATATATAATCCTTGGAGGGCTTTCCGACTTTTTAATTCACTTTTGTTTCTTACACATTAGACTTCTTACTTTGGATATCAGACTTGTAATAAAGCCCAGCGAGACTTGAGATTTAAGAGTTAAAACGTGTAACTTGAGTCTTTCGACTTCTAGCTTTAGGCCTGTAAGTAAGCCCAAAAGGGGCTTTATATGTCGCAGTCTTATGCCTAAGTCCAGAATATGAAATCTAAAATCTGGTGCGTTTGTACAGAATTGAAGTCTGAAGTCCTTCCACTAGTTGCATACAGGTCTGAAGTACAAAGTATAAAATCTTCAGTCGTAAGCACTACCTATGAAACATATCAAAAGTCTCTACAGGCCTGTGGTGGTTTTGCTATTCATTTTGTTAGCATATTCCGTCGATTTAAAAAGTCATTTGTATTACATTTTTATCGTTGTCGCTAACGCTTTAATATTTATGCCTATGTATTGCTATCTGCTGTCCCAGGCAAGAAGAATTCCGAATGGCGGAATACAGACGTTATATACGATAGCATCGTATCAATTGTGATTTATACCGCTAGAAAATATATATCGAGATGTCTTTAAGGCCTCCTTGAATTTGTTTATAAGGTTGGGTGACTTTATCAAATTCTTCCTTAATTACTACCTGAATGAAACGATTTCCTCTCGGCGGCTGAAGAAAAATTGTGTTCTTATTCGGATCAAGAACACGATAGATATATATTTCCGTAATGTCGTAATCGAATCGCGTATGCAAGAAGGTCCAAACGTATGGCTGGTCGGTTGTAAAATCTAAGCCGTCAGCATCTTCATAGCGACATAGTGACCACGTCTTAGCGCGAGTCCATCCTTGTTTATTCCTTGAGCTGACAACAGCATCTCCTCGGAAAATTTGACCAGAGGATTCTACATCATCATTAATATCCCATAGAAGTAGAACAATGTCATCTTGAACATCCCCCATAGAAACATCATTGCTTTTGTCCTCAACAATTCCAAATACGCTACTCTTCCCCAAACAATCGCCAGAAAATTGGTGCGAAGAAGCGGCTCTAGAAATTCAAAAATGTTCTCAACAATAACTGCACGGTCATTAGCTCTCCAGCAAAAATAGTTTCAGAAGTTTAGACTTTGGCAATATACTGCGGCATCAAGCATGCTCTCTTTAAAATCTCTGACAAGTTATATATTATTCAAATTTCTTCCCGAAGAACATGCCAACGTTTAAAAAAAAAACGTATTTAGTGAAAACATTTCATCATACGCAAATTGTCCATTGCTCCCAACGTTTACCACAATCTGTCTATTGGTTTATCAAAGATTTGTGTTCCCATCATTTGATTAAATTCATAATGGTGGACATACATCAGTCTCTTAACAGAGTAATGGACATCAACTGGTTCGAAGGAAATGTCATGTTAGCAGGTGATCTTGTGTGGGATATATACACTCCTACATTTGTATGATAGTATTTTTCAGTGTAGAATAACTGTGTAGGTTAGCTCTATCTTACCTCACACGTAACCGTTATCCTAACTTTTAGACTAATTTTGACCTTCTATTGCGAATTTAATGCACAAATTGTAACGTTCCTATTTTCATCATCACTTGAACATAGTAGTAAGTAAAAACCAGATTTCTGGCTCAGAGAACTAAAAAAAACTTCAAACAAGTACGATTTCGACTTTTTGACTGCTCTATCCAATTTGTATGTCCATGAAATAAAAGACATAATTTGGGTTTCGGATAACCCACAAATGCTTACTATTTCCGAAAATTCGGAAAATTTATTTTTCAGTTTAGACAAAATTTTATTTGTCTGACTCATTATCACCATATTTTTTGGGATAATTTTTTTTTCATATCTGCTAACTCTCATTGGGAGAATATCTGTTAACATACTGTCAGTAATACGAAACTCATATTAAATCTTGCTTATCGTATTTTGCACCGCGCAGTTCAGATCATACCTGATCAAATAACTTTTTATAAGTGATACTTGCTGTTTTCCAAGCATTTTGTGGGTCTCAAGTCGAGGCTCAAATGTTTTATACGCTGTTGCAAGAGAAATACCAGCGCCAGAAATTATAAACAAATACGGGTTTAATGATGCTCCGCTTGAAATTATACAAGAGCCGGTCATTAGCAGTGTTAAATATGATATTACCCGGAGTATTCTGCTGTAATGCTTGTAGCATTTTTTTTTTACAGACCAAAGGTTTTTATGATAAAGCTTGTAATATTGCATTTTGTGCGTCCACATCCTGTTTTGGAATATCTCCTGACACATGAGTGAAATCAATAATTTCCTTTTTCATTATTAATATTCTTTTATAATTGTTACAAAATAGTAAACATTGTAATACCAACAATTGAATCAAGAAATTCACGAAACATTTCATTGTTAGGGTCAGCCAGAAAATCTCTGTACTTGCCATAGACGTCCGACGAAGTATCTTTGCATTTTTCATTTTCTTTACCCAGCTGCCTGAATCAAATATTTTAAAAGATTTTACATAATTTGAATACAAAACCTATTTCATTCACCAAATTGCCGTATTCGCTTTCTGTTTCATCAATAAACCCGAGAATCAAGATAGTTTGATTGAACGTAAAAATTTTAAGAATAAGATATTATCTAATAATTGCGTACGCGGTTACGAAATTTGACAGCATTACTATCCACAGATAGCTTTTATTGATTATATTATCTGAAATTAATCTGCTTAGTTTTGTGCGTAGTTTGACGTAGGGTGTTATAAATATTTTCTCAGCTTCGGGATAAAAATTTCGTGTTGACAATTGTCTGGAACGTTGGAGTGACGGCAGTGGAACATCATCTGCTTTACTAATATCGTAGTAAGAATTAGACATCCTTCGTATAAACGTTGATTCAACTTCGTTGAAAAACGCTTCTCGCTCAGCATCATTATAATCATCAACTTCCACGTTAAGGTCCTCGATTGTCTTCAGCGATTTATTAATAATAATCGGATCAAATTCTGGTATCTCACGCAGCACTGGTATAATTGCGTTCGAGTATGCTTTTATCATCAACATTGCATCTGTCGATACATCAACAATTTTAAGTAGTGTTTGCTTGTTGTGGTAATACATGCCGAGCTTTTGAAATATTTCTAGTTTTAAAAAACTATCGTGTAACTTTTTGTTTTTGCCTAATTTTCTTTTTTTTTTCATTTTCCGCTAGTGTATTAAGACGACTATAAGTATTATCTATTCAATTTTCTTCTTGCCTCCTTCCACCATGCGCTCGTGCTTTTATTAGATCCGATTGAATTATTGTATCTATATTTTCCTTGTTAAGCTCGAGCAACATTGTTTAGCAGGATTTCTTCGAGGCAATCATCAGGATGACAGTATTTGCTTACAATATCAAAGTTTTTACTGCTTCTCTCAGTTGCGGTCCTCGCATATACAGAACACGAATAAAATTATCTTCGCTTTCTGACAACGGGCTTGCTGGATTGTCTATCACATCAAGGTCTAGAATTTTCATATTGTGTATTTTGTTTATCACTTGTGATTGATCACTAGCATATACTGCAAAAATATTCCTGTTGAAGTTAAAAACATGATCATAAAATTTCCCTCGCAACGTTTATAATTGCTGGTTCTGACATTATTCTACAACGTCAGATTAAATTTGATTATCGAGTGTATATATTTGAAACGCGGTTAGACCAGGAAACGGACCTTCTGCAGCGACAACGTATATTCGAAAATATAGATACTTGCTTACAGTATTTGCTGTTGGAATTCGAAAATACTGCGTTGAAGAAATATACGTGTTTTTTGTGTTATACAACACTGCCCAGGTTACATTATCGTTAGATCCCTCCAACCGCCAGTTATAAATTCGTCCGACACTAGAATTTAATCGACCTCGCAGATGAAATTGCCAAATAGCAACTGCAAAAGGACATTTGACTTTAGTCAAAAGTTTGCGGTTTCTCTGTTGCTTGTCCATTCTTCGCCGTCAGCAACAGAGCTAAAAAGAAAAGCATGGTTTGGATTCTTGCCGGGATATTGTGTTGATGCGCTTACCTCAAACCCAGCTCTGTTATCAGTTGCCTTAAAAAGCGTTGGAATATATCCAACAATGTTTTTTATTCGTTTTATGCCTCTACCAGAAAAAGAGTCAACATACGCTTTGTTGGTTAGATCAGCAGGATTAAATGGAGTATAATTTGTTATTATTTTGTTAGCGCCCATATCCAACGCACCTGACATTGTATCGCCATTTAGTGTGACGAAATTACTTTTGACAAATCTAACATTAGTCAGCAAATCATCGTTGGCTAACGCTGTATTGTCAAGTTGTGTATTGTATATTAACTTACCGCCCATATCAGTTGAGCCTGTCATTGATCCGTCAGCTAGTTTCAAATACGGAGTAAGTGCGTCTTTTAACTGAACATAACTCATTGCGTCTTTGTCGTCAGCCGGTGGTGAGTTTACTGAAAGTCTAGTTACTTTTGCGTTGCTTGACAAAGTTAAATTGTCGGTCATTGTGTCGCCGGTTTTCTTTACCGCGGCATCTTATACAGATTTTACTTGATTGTAACTTGCTGCTTGACTTGTATTTGGCAAAGCTAGTGAAAAATCTTGTTCTAGTCCAATAATCTTTTTACCAGACATATCAATTTTTACCAGTTACTATACCGCCTGTCTTATCAAGCTTTTTGCCATCTACGTATTTCAACTGAAGATAATTTACTGCTTGACTTTGAACCAAATTTGCTGGCGGATATGCAGTTTCCAACCCAATAATCTTTCTACTTGACATATCAATGTTTCCAGTTACTATTCCCACGGTTTTATCAAGCTTGCTGTCATCTACAACGTTTAGCTGAGCATAACTTACCGCTTGTGTGTTATTCACGTTTACTGGCGGATACAATATTTCAAGATCGATCACTCGTTGATTTGACATAGACAAGTTTCCAGTCACTGTATCGCAGATAGATCAACTTTACCGTTTGTTGTCAGAGTTGTTGTGTCTGCTGACACAGAGACTGTTAGTGTTGGTCCGAAATTTGTGTAATAACGCATATTTATTTCGTATCGCCTGACAAAATTAATGTGCCAACATGTATAACAGTGTCAGTACTAAATTTTGATACCGAACGATTAGTCAAGCACAAACATAACAACGATCTACCAGATTGTCATTACCTTATTATTAATCGTACAGGATCTGGCAAAACAAATCTTTTATTAAATGTTTTTGCTCAACGACAACTTTAACTACGATCGGGTGTACATCTACACAATTAATCCACAACAAGACAAATACGAGCTGTTAAGTGAATTCAACGATAAACTTCTTGATGAGCTTGGTGCAGGCGAAGACATATTTTTAATCAAACAAACTGAAGATATGATTCCGGTAAACGAACTCGATTCGACAGACCACAACGATGAGATGAACAAAATACGATCTTATTTTTCATTGTCGAGTAACAAAAAGTTTAATGTTGTTTATCTTGCGCAAGGGTTTTATAACGTTGACAGATTTAAATACAGGTTGTTTATACGTTTTTCTGGACTAGACAATATTGATGTGAGGAATATTGCAAACGAGCAGTGCGGTGATGTAACCAAAGATAAGTTTATTGAGCTGTATCATCAGGCTAATAAAGACAAATATAACTTGTTCTTATTTGATAAACTAGGGCGTGATCCAGCGAAGATGTTCCTTTAGCATTGACCGATTTCTTTGACGTTACAAATTTTATCAGACATAATTAATAAAAATGGACAAACAAAATATTGATTTAAAAAAAGAAATTTGCTTCGAAAAGAGCGGCTTTTAAGAAGAAAGTACAAGAAAAAAGACAAGAAGCTGCTGCAGAAAACGTTGCTGAATTTTCTAAGCCGGTTGCTGAAGCTGTACTTAGAAAACAACCAAATACTACACCACTATCCACCGATGAACTAAAGAAATTACAAGAACAAGTTTGTTAGGAGAATTAAAATTTCAAACAGAGGAAACTGCTAAAAATAGATTGACAAATTAGAAGGACAAGTTGAATCGTATTATAAAAAGTTTCTTGAAGAATTTGAGAAAGAAAGAAAGAAGAAATCGATCTCAGAAAAGAGCAGATTATTTGATTGCAAGTTTGGAAAATAAAATAAAAGATGAAGAGTATAAATTTTTTTATAAAAGAAATTGTACCAATATAAAAGTTTCTGACATTAGAAATAATTCAGTAGAAGAAAACAAGAAATTAATCAATCATTTGGAAGAAATACAAAATAAAAATGAGGATAATGTCAATAAAATAACATTAGAAAATTATGATAATATTGAAGGATTGTATCTCGGGTATTGAGACAATATTATTACCAAGCTTCATCGTTTAACTATTAGAGAAATATTATCTAATGAAGAAATTTTTAATGATCGTAGAAAAAGATTTAGTACGCTAACAAACGTTATTGACAAAGAGCGATTGAAAGAAACAACCGGATCTGGTATCGTGCGAGTTTTTACCTCAGCCGCGGAAATGGTTGACCGACTGATGCTACTGACATCATCAAAAGAACCTGGTAACGTAAGTACGTAAATCGACAACGAAATAATTGATATACTCTATCATCCTCGATCAAGCGGATTACTAACCTCATCCGATTATGATCTTTTACACAATGACTTAGTTGGTTGACGATTTTGTCAGGCGATGAAAAATAAAAATGATATCAACAACGTTATTACTTGATTCTTCCGGCGCTAACGACAGCGCAAACTTTTCTGTCAATTATAATGCGCCAATACAATTTGACCCTAATCGACAAAACGAAATCGGATTAATTTCTGCTACAGCATGTCATGCAATGGCCAACGTAAAAACGGGCATCAACGATGATTTTACGTTGAATCCGGGTGCTTGGACATCGTTTAAACTACCGCAAGGTGCGTATAACGTAACAGACCTTAATATAACGATCATGGAACTAATAACAAAGAATGGAGGAGACGCAGGCAGTTTTGAGTTGACTCCAAACTATAATACGTTACGTGCTGGGATCACGTTGACATAACAATCTGTTAATCGATTTTTCACCAGCAAATAGTATTGCGTGGTTATTAGGCTTTAAAAATCAACAATACGGCTCAGTTGTAAAACAAACTGTATTCTACGATGGAGACGTCCAAGTTAACATAACACAAATAAATACAATTTTAATCAATTGCTCTATTGTAACAGGATCTTACTCAGCCAAGGACAAACGATATATAGCTTTTCTCCAGACGTTCCACCAGGATCGTTAATGCAAGTTAATCCGCGGCAAATAATATATTATCCTTTTAACCTGGAAACACAGATAACAAGCATAACAATGCAACTGACAACTCAGTCCGGGCGACAATTGGATCTTAACAACGAAATGTTAATTATTACTTACACTTGCAGTCTGTACAATTATTGAAGATCATCAGAAACAAAGTTGATTAGACTATTCGAAATAAATTTTGCAGAACTATCAGATATGAAAACAATGAAGCCAAAAAAAAAAATAAATACCGAAAACAAATTGTTGGAGGATTTTTAGGAAATATATTTTCTAAGATCGTCGAGAATATACCAGGAATCGCGCATAAAGTAGTACCAATTGCAATTGACACATCTAAAGCTTTTGCGACAGTTACTGCTGCATATGCAGCCGGCACCGCAGTCGGACAAAAGATCGCTGATAAAATTAACGGCGATCCACAATGTGGATTGTCGCCGTCCACGCAGGATATATCACAAGTAATTTCAACTATAGCAC
The DNA here is from genome assembly GCA_016617855.1 of Megalonaias nervosa. Taxonomy (NCBI): domain Eukaryota; kingdom Metazoa; phylum Mollusca; class Bivalvia; order Unionida; family Unionidae; genus Megalonaias; species Megalonaias nervosa. The sequence goes on from JAECUM010052322.1 coordinate 12,517, forward strand.
CAACAAAAGATACAAAGCAAGCAATGATAGCTACAACAAAGAGGTATTACACAAACTTGTAAAGAAAACAAGAACCAATCTTGGCATTGCAGCGCTCTAGTCCAACTGATATCGGCTTTGTTGAGCGACTGTTTAAAAAAATCAAATAACTCAACATTAATTTTGTGTGGGGATTAGAAATAAAATGTGAGTTAAACATTATCTTGATCTTACCGAAGAATTTGATACTGACGACAGAATTTGAGTATGTCGAGTATCTCGACGAAAAGTCAAACGAACCAAATAAGGCCGGTGTCCGCACGTTTAATACCAGAGACGAAGATGTGTTTCTCTTGCCGCATAAAGCGGTGTTAGAAGTGCGTGGTCAAGTACTAACCGCAGTCGGTAGTGATATCTCAGCTGGTGCAGAAACTGCACTTGTCAATAACGGTTGGAGATTGTTTAGAAGCGCACGATGCCAGTTGGCTAATCAAACCGTGGCTGATATTTCAATGCACTTGCCTGTAGCAAGTACAATTTTAAACATTGTCTCGCTCAGCGATGATTATTCGAGATTAGTGGCTACAAAACATGATGCGGTTCAATGATACTGCACTTGGAACTGTTATTTCAAGTGAATTCTATACTGGTGCAGGTGCATCTGGTGCAAACGACAATAATTTAATCGCCAATCCCGCTGACAATGCAGCTGTTGACATTGGAGATGCAATAAGATTAGCCTTTAAAAACATACGACAACATCGCTATAACGAACGATACGCCAAACGAAAAGCGTTTTCCGCAGGATCTAGCCAAATAACAATGATGCTTACTTTAAGAACAATATTTGGGTTTTGCCGTGATTACAACAAAGTTATTCGTGGACTAAAACATACACTTGTTCTTGATCGAGCAGAACAAAACAATTGTATAAGTCATGCCTGTGGAGTAGCTGCAGGACAGGTTTCAATTTCCAGACTCGCGCTGTGGATGCCACGAGTTGTTCCTTCGATAAACAAGTCGACAGAACTTGAGTCAATGCTTACCGCGTACACAAAAAAGATATATTTCCGGCAAAACATAATATATCAAACAGCAATTCCTAACACAACTGATTACACGTGGCGTATTACAACCGCGCGAAGCGAAAAATTGCCAATACATTTGTTTGTTGTGTTTCAACAGCAACAACGACATAATGACCAAGAGTAAAATAACGCCGTATTTAATAACGCTGATATCAGACGTATCTTTTCTAGAATCAACTCGAAACAGTATCCTGAACGAGCAATCGAATGTAACTTTGCCGATGACGAAACAAGAAACGTTACTCGACCGTGTATGTACCTGATGGAAGCAATGCAAAAATGCCATGACTCCGACAGCGGATCACAGATTTCCATCGAAGAGTTGAGAAACCTTTACCCGAATTTTTACTTTGAAGTATCAAAGCGTTCTGAACGTGCTATCGGATCAATCGCTGATATCGAAGTTACTTGTACGCATGGCGCGGTTCCAGCTAACCCGATTAATGCATATGTGCTAGTTGTCAGTGACAGATTCTAGACAATTGACGCAAACAAACGAAGAATGACTGTACAAGTATAATTTGTCTATCAAGCAAGTATTGTCAAACAAGTATTGCCTATGAAACAAGTATAATGACAACAAAATATTCAACGAAAGAAATATACCTTACTCCAGGGTAAATTACGAAACTTTCTACAGCAGTTAATAAACGCGCGATTTCTCTTCAAATACCGCCAGCGCTGACTACTGGAACAGGAACAAAACTAATGGTAACACAACAACAAGTGAATAAACTTAATCGAGGTAAACTGTTTATTCTTAACCTGTCTGTTGTGCAAATAATGGCGATGGTGAACGACCTTGTTGTCGGCGACTTTGTCGCTGGCGTCTTTCTTGGACCAGCATTTGCAACGATAGCCAGAACTGTATTACAAAAACTAATACCCATACTAGGGACACTAGGACTAGCAGCACCATCAGGAGCAGTGTCAGAAACAACCAAAAAGGCAGTGTCCGGAGACGGTATCAAACAAACTGTATAGTCGAGCTTGAAGTTCTTTTCTTCGAACTTGAGTTCTTTGAACTTTACTTTTGTCTAACAATAAAAAATTAAAATGCCAACTGCAAAGCAGTCAACAAAAAAAGACAACCACTAAAAAGAGAACGTCAACAAACGCAAAGTGTTTGTCGAGGTCAATAATACGAAAAATGAAACAAGGAGGAATTATTCATTTCGCTCCACTTTTAGCAGGGCTAGCCGGCAGTATCCTTCCAAACCTGCTCGGAATTGACCGTGGATTAATGTTGCCGGGAACCAGACGTTGAGTTCGAAGAACTCCGCGTCAAAAACGCCTGCATTAAGCAATCTGGATATACTTGATAAACTGAAATCAGATAAATATTTTCACGGAGTGTATCCCAAAGATGAATTATCCAGAGCACCAGTAGGTGGCTCGTGTGTAATTCATATACAAGATTTCAATGATGGATCCGGCACACACTGGGTAGCTGTTTGCAATGACAATTATTTTGATTCGTTTGGACTTCCTCCAAGTGATAACATCAAGAAATATATCAGAAACAAAAAACACAAAAAATTAATTATTCTTCTAACCAACTACAGCCAGTTGGAACGTCTGCTTGTGGATATTAATGTTAAGTTTGTCCGGCAGATGGCGGCAACTCTAAAGGAGTCGGACTCTAATTTTCTCAGGTTTATTTTACAGTTTGACAAATACCCAAGTACGCACAATGATAACATGTCGATTAATTTCGTGTGAAATCGAACATAAAAATGACAACATATTGTCTCAAGTGCAAAACTAAAACATCCAACACAGACGACAAAACAGAAAAACAATACAAACGAATAGAATAATGTTAAAAAATATCTGTGCTATTTGCGGTTAAAAAAAAAACGAATGTTCTTCAAACAAGTAACGGCGACTCCGTCGCTGAGAAACGGAATAGATATAGCTCCCCTGACCACATCAGACAGAGTTATTACTGTCGATGATTAAAAAAAATAAAACAATGAAAAGTGCGACATGTAATTGTTATTGCGACAAGGATCTTTGTATCGAGCAAGATAAATTTATTACGTATTGTCAATCGTGAAACAGCCGAAACGTAATCGGCAGCGGCATCGACATCCACAAACATATTGATAAATTACCAAAACCAAAAGGAGGTTGGACATTACCTGGCCACAAATATATCGGGCCGTATAATCCGCTACATAAACAGTCGGACGAGAACGACAATCCACTGCCTGAACAAGAGCCTTATAATCAAGTTGGTGCGATAGCAATGCGTCACGACATCTGTTATCGGGATAACGAACAAGATAAAGCAGGTTGTGATAAAACAATGCTAAACGAGCTTCATGACATGAAGCCGAAAGTTATTAGAGAACGTATTGACAGAAAGCTAGAGCAAGGATTAATTGGAACAAAATATAAACTTGGTCTCGGTAGAGAGCAGGAGCTTGAGATGAAAACGCTTTCAGCTGAATTACTCAGACCTAAATAAAGTTTACGCGACGTAAGGTTGCTGCGAATGCCGTTGATGATATCAGGGCAATAGATCTAGTAGATACGTCGAATCTTGCTCAGTTTAATGATAACAAGAAATACTGTTTAACGTTATTGATGTTTTAAACAAATACGCGTTTAGTATACCTGTTACAAATAAAACAGGTACATTGATAACTGATGCATTAAAACAAATTAGCAGGGAAAGAAAACCAAATAAAATTTGGACTGACCACGGAGCAGATTTTTTTTTTAAATTGAATATAAAAAGATATGTTACCGCAAACGAGGGAAAGAGCGTCATCATAGAAGGATTTAATCGTACACTAAACAAGCGGATATACAAACATTTTTCAACGAAAAACACAGATATATTGATGATCTTCCGCAGATTATATCCGACTATAACAGCACGAAACATAAAACTATCAAAATGACACCAAACGACGCAATTAAATATCCAATTCTTGCAAGCGAAAAGATGTATCGTCGACATAAATTTAAGATCCGCGACAAAGTCAGAATTTCTTTGACAAAAAGATATTTGAAAAAGCATTACCCCAAACTGGACTGAAGAAGTATTTGTCGTTGATAAAATTCTGGCGACGATTCCTGTAACGTACTCGTTGAAAGATCTAGCAGGAGAAGCATTAATCGGCCGTTTTTACGAACAGGAATTACAGAAAACTGAACAAGATATATTTGTTATCGAACGGATAATTAGAAAACGTGGTAATAAAAGCCTTGTCAAGTGGTGAGGTTACAGAGATAAATTTAATAGCTGGATTCCAACTACCAGTATTGCGAAATAATGTTTTTGTAGATTTCGTATTTACGTAAGACCGATCTGCATCTTACAGGATTACACAATGATATTAAACACTGTTTTTGATCTGGCGCTAGCAGCATTAGGTTGAAGATCTTGACGAATATAAAATCTAATTTGATACTTTTTTACAACCAGGTATTGTGGTGTTAAAAACGGCTTTATCAACTACCAGAAAAATTGATTCTCTGCAACCGTAAAATTGAATTTTAGAATATTTTTTGCAATGCGATATTTTACATCTTATCTACTAGTTGTTGATCTACCGTATGATTTTTTTTTATCGACAACTGTCACAATTTCGCTGTAATCATTATCATCATCATCGTCAACGGCAAAGTCGTCACTCAAAGTTTTTTTCTGGCTCTGGCCGGGATGATTGTTTTTTTCAACAACTTCATTTGGTGTGTGGTAAATAAGCGCGAGTCTTTCAAGCATGTTCATGTTGTAATGAATTTTATCTAATTTATTAAAGTAAGATGGACGAAATAAGATATCATGAAAACGCAAGAATCGTCAATCGTTTTGAACTTGAACATGTGAAAAGAACATGTTTCTCGGAGCCAGAGAAAAAGATATTTCCGTTAACTTAATATTGACCAACGGAAACAATGACAAAATTCTTCTTACAGCGGCAGAAAAAATGAAACTGCGAGAAGGCGCAGTTATTGACGTTGTTTATTATAGAAGTTTGATAATGCTGTGGTGTCATAATTGTATTAAACTAGATGAACTAAACAGAATACTGAATAAAGCTTAATTATCATCATATCTGAAGAAGATACAAGCATTGCATTTCTTAGAAAACGTTGATCTTGTTATGCCATCTGCAACAAACTTTACTAGACTAGAATTAATGCTAAAATATCTTGCCGCAGCTGACATTGAAAGACACTTCTTTTCTTCGCTTGTTTCAAGGTTAAACGAAACAACAGGTTTAACATTACTAAAATCATGATTACCTGCTTTACCTTTTCTAACATTTTCCTGTTGGGTAACCAGTTCAAGGTTTTCCAGTCAATTATCCGTCTTCATGATGTTCATATGATTAATCACAAACCTAGGATAAATATCCCGCGGAATTGGTTTATTATACAAACCTGTGGCTATGATAAGCAACAAAATCTGTTTTACTTCCTCGAACTACCACAAGGAAATATCCGCTACGTTGTAAATTGCCCAATGCTTGTTTAGTTTTTCTGTTTCGAATAATTCCTTTGTCAGAGGCTTTATGTAGGTCAAATACTTGTTATAGTTGAAATTCATCTTGTAAACCAAGGTTTCCAATGTTATCATCATATATCGAACCGTTAACGTGATAAACTCACTGTCCTTCTGGAATATCTCCACAAAACAACGAGTAGATGAAATCTTTTTTTAGGATTTCCGTTCGCTTTGTATCTCCTTCCGATTTTGCTCTAGTCTTATAACCTGCCGGAGGTCCTTTACCATTAAATTTTGTGTCATTATTGTAATAAGAAATCTGTTTATTTAATTAAACATTTGATCAAATATAGTATATAACAATGCTAAAGTTACGTGATATCGCAAAAAGAGTCTTATATGACAACCTACAAAAATAGCTACCACTTTTGCCGGGTTTGACAGTAGCTATCGATTTGATAAGCAAATCGTTCTGGCAAATTTTACCTCGACAACCAAGTATAAAACGCGAGCTTGATTTGCATAAGGGTTTGAAGATGTTAGTGCTGTACCACGTTATATTTTCAAAATTATACGTTTCTGGGGATGATATTGATGAGGAAATTGCTGACCCTTTTATTAGCGTAAAATTAAAGCGCGTTTTACTAGGAACTAATCTTTCCTTGCTCACCGATAAAATACTCCAGTAAATTTGGAAGAAAATATAAGAATTCACCGAATCAGGTTCAGGTTGGAAGCTTGAGATGATTATTGTAATTTTGTTTCACACCATGAAATATAGCGTACTTCGAGGTAGTTCATTGACCTGCAGCAGAAAATAAAAAACAAAAAGTGCTACATCAACGTCAAAAACTTTGATAACAAATGCTTCCTTTGGGCCATTCTTTCTGCGATGTTTCCAGCAGACAAAAGTCTGATCGTGTTGACAAATATTTCAGATATGTTTCAAAATTAAATTTTACTGGTATCGACTTTCCCGTTGCAGAAAATCAAATACCAAAGTTTGAGAAGCAAAATAATATTTCTGTCAACGTATTTGGACCAGGAGAACATCCAATAAATAAGATTGATCAAGCGTGTCATGTTCATGATGTGGCGTATAAAAGCAAGGATTTACAACAACGACATCTCGCAGATGTGAAATTGATTCATGCGTTAAATTATATACCTGATAAATCTCTCAAAGAAAAACTCGCTAGTTTTCTAATAAAAACTGCTGTGAAAGGTAAAATAATGCTAGGGGTTGGGTAATTAATTATATAACTATTATAATGGAATCTGTTTATTATATCCCAAGAGGATATTGGAGAGGCAGAGCAGCGATTAGTAAACTTGCTGAAGCAGCAAAAGTCTCACGTTCTGTTGCTGCAAATTGGTTAGCAAATATGGCAAATTTATCTACCACCGCCTAAAAAAATTCAGTACGCACATTTTGATGTCAGCACCCCTAATGAAGTTCATCAAGCAGATATTTTATTTTTACCACATGACACCATTAAAATTGGTAGACGCCAATCACTCACGTACAAATACGCATTGACTGTCGTTGACGTTGCAAGTAGGTATAAAGAAGCAGAACCACTATCAACAAAAACAGCATCTGAAGTTGCATCAACGAGGACCCTTGCGATGGCCACAACTATTACAGGTTGATCCTGGTAAAGAATTTCTTGGTGCAGTATTATCATTGATGAAAAAACATAATGTTAAAATAAGATGAGATCACACTGAAATTCATCGTGACCAGGCGATCGTTGAACGATTTAATCGAACACTTTCTGAGCGGTTATTTGGATATCAATATGCAAAGGAAATATCCACTGACTTTAAGTCCGGGGAGAGATCTCGTGAATGGGTTGCAAGGTCACCAAGTGTGATAGCTGCGTTGAATAATGAAATTACTCGTGTATCTTCTATGAAGCCTGCTCATGCAATTACAAAGAAATATATACCCCGTAGCGATGGCTACGGACAACGACGTGAATCTTCCTCTCAACCTGTATTAGGTAATGTAATTGTAAGATATTTATATGAACCTGGTGAACTTGAAGGTGGTAAAAAAAGAGCAACTGATCCTATCTGGAGTGTGACTACACATAAAATTTCTACCATGGTTAGATCCACAGGTAGACCTGCAATCTACAGACTGGATTCGACTACTCCTCAACGTGGATTTGTACGTGAACACATAATTCCTAAAGACACACAATTACCACCACCTTCACTTATGTAAACTTGCACCCCTACGTCGATTCAAGACACGTTAGCATCACATTTTCGCGTGTGTGACCAAGACTACTATTAATTATATCCACGGTGAACTGTATTGGATTATTATTCAAATACTGCCACAACATTATTGTGTTACAACTTGCACAATGATTGTTCTGTTGTTGTTTCAGTGTTATAATAAATTCAATATCAAGATCAAAGTCACGGTTATTTTTTTTTTGTCACATTGCTTATAACTCGCTAATTTTTTCGTTATGACAACAAAGTCGCTGGTGATTTCTTCAGTTATCACGTAATCTATGATAATCCTCCGCAGCTGAGATATTCTTCTGACTCGAGACACTGCTAGATAAACTAAATTTGACCATTCGATCCGATCATCGACAATCTAGATATTTGTATCAGAAATAGTTAATCCCTGCGACGAATGAATTGTTATAGCGTATCCTAATTTCCATGGAATTTTATCCACCTTTAATGCGCTCTCAACAACATCTACAGCAACCAAAACAATATCATTCTATACAAGATTTTGTATCCCACCACCATGAATTTCAACTTCAATATTCTGTCGTCGAGTATCTGCTGGGCGATAACACAATGGCACAGGTAGATTTGAAAATTTTTCTTTATGTAACAGAAATAATTTCTCTTGCAGTTCATCACGCACTATTTTTCTAGTCGCAACTATTAAATCATTTCGTCTCCATAAATTCCAAAAATCATTCACAGGAGTTTCTGGAATTACTTTACGCATTATCTCACATTGTATTCTATCTGGTTGTACTCTGATTAATCTTTTAAGCTCTTTCAGCGATTAATCGATAGCTCTATGATCATCATTTATTTCTTCGTAGTAATCTACAAATGATTTTAACCATTCATGCGGAGATTGACCGACGAAGGGTGGTGGTTGACCATGATCGCCACACATTATTACAGCGGTATTTTTAGTCAATAACCATTCAAGGAATATTTTTAATATTTCTAACGATACCGTATCTACCTCGTCCCAGATAATATACTTAGGTATATATTTCTCACCCATTCGCTCAGGAGTCTATGTGTCTCCGCACCATCTGAAGAAACTATGATATGTACATGATTTTACTCCTCGTTCTTTTATTTCTCTGGCGAGTTTATGTGTAGGTGTCAAAACAATTATATCTGAATGGTTGTTCAGGAATAATTTAATCGCACGAGTTGTTTTACCTGAACCACCACATCCATTAAGATAAATATTCTTATGTCTAGCCACAGGATCATATACAGATGGTGCAGATGACAATTCTGATATTTGATTATTCTTGTAATACATTTCCTTAATTTCAATGTCGGCAGATTCAGAATAACTAAGTATATTTTCTTGTTTTATTCTCCATGATCCCCATTCACCTTACCGAGTAGCGGTTTTAACAAATCCGTATATTTTTTATTTATATAAAACGAATCCGTAGCAACTCTGACAGCGTAACGAGGAAATCTATTTATCATCGACAATAGATTTATCGAAACGTACGCTAGCATCGAAGATCTTAAATGAGTAAAGTTCGGGTGAGTCGCCATCAATATAATTCACAATTGTACCTAATTTATTTCCGTCTCATAAATAAGCATTACTCCGATTTATAAATGTGTTTTTTTTCCGTTGTATCAGCGATTATAAAATCGAGTTCAGCATCGTCCATAATTAATCTTGTACAGTGTCGTTTATGATCATATGATCTTCCTTGTGTAAATTTACCGATTATCTTTCTACCAAGACCTTTTGCAAGTTTCTCATCGCTTTCTTTCTTGCATTTAGATATATTATCAGCAATTTTAACAATATCATCTTCGTTAAGATCAGGAAATTCTTTCCTGACATCTTTTTCTATATCGAACTAGTCCGGTTCTGGTAACCAAACTTGTTTCTGTGGACGATACGATATAATTGCTTCATTTACTTTCAATGATAATAAATTTCCAGCATCAAGCATATATCGTAATAAAACTATTGGAACCCAACATTTTTCTGAAAAATGTCTTCCAAACCAAGCATAAGTAATCGGATGGAGATTTTCAGAAAACTCGAATGAGTCTATACGGGCGAATCCGGTGAAGTCAAAATTTGGTAAGGGTCCGTTTATCGCAACTCTGCTTATCTCGTGTGATGGATGTCCAAATCTCTTAAAGTATTCAGAACACTCTCCGTATCCAAGAAAACTTCCAGGATAACATGCTACCATATCAACTGAGATAACGTCGCTATAATCGTATTTAGTATTCCATAATCCACCGTGCCCATATTCAATACAACTTTTCTGGACATCTTCAAGAAATTCCAATCGTGTCGGTTTCCATGAATTTTTCTCCTGAGCAAAGTGAGCAACAACTGATGGAACGGTAAAACAATTATTCAGTAATTGTCCAACCTTGACATCGTCAGAAGTATATTTTAATGCAAGATTTTTCATTTCTCTATGAAGAGATTCTGTACGATAAATATCCCCACCAGGCCGTACAAACTGATCGTAATAATCATATTCTGAACTTTGAAACAACCAAACAGATACAGGGTCACTTTTACTGATATTTCTAATAAAATCAAATATATGACCATCATAAAATTTAACCGTTCTGTCTCGTGGAAATATTATTACTGCCACAGTCCATGCGTGTGCGTTATGATCAATAATATCTATCGAAGCTCCTCTTGATTCATATTTCGATTTATACAAAATCTCTCCGGTTAACGTCTTCACTGTTATTGGGAATTTTAATATCTTTCCCAGCTCAGCAACGTCGCTGATAGACGCTCCGGTATCTTTAACTGCTTCTGCCCACTCATTTATTTTTTTACGTCGTAAATCCGTTAAACCATTGCCACGTATCGCGTTTGTGAAGTGTTCTGTAACTCGTTCAGCTACACAATTTATTCTTAACTCTGACAGTCTCATCGGCTTGAGATCATTGACGTCAGGTTTATTATTCAGCGGATATATTGCATAGACAACCGCAGTCACAGGATACGCTCGTTCATAATACGGTTTGTCAATACCAGTCAGTATTCCGGGTTTGGATTTGTTATTTAATGTAACAGTGTTATTTCCAGTAACGCGTATAGGGTCGCGCTTATCACGAATAATCCAAGTGTCTTCGTCTGTATTTACAATAAATTTTACTAGAATAATATATCGCTTATTGTCGAGATAGTTGATAATATTTTTACCTCGTTCGTCACTCATTCTAGCATCGATAGTATTCATGATCCTGAATGTCGACCACACATGAGCCGCACCATCGTCTCGAAATTCCTTCTTGGCTTCACGGATACGTTTAGTTATATCCATATTTGTTAAAGCCAGATCTTGCATCGAAAAACTAAATTTAGATTTCTGTAGTTTGTCAAGATCAAATCTAGCTCCCGCTGAGACGGCGGAAGGTTCAATTGCGGATAATTCCTCCATTATTATAATTAAGACAAATATATATTTAAATTGAATTTTAATATATATATATATATATATATAATAATTCAAACAAAGAATCGATGTAATTGGCTTATGATCGGATATACTTCTCCTTGTAACAAAGCATGCGTAAATGAATTCTGCGGCTACCATATGCAAAGCGTTAGACATGGGAGTCTAGGACCAAAACCGTGTGTGCAGTGTGGTGTTGGAGTCAGAGGAAAAACTCAGTTGTGTGTAAAATGCGGTGGTAAAAAGTATAGAGAACTAAAACGATATCATGATTTTAAAAATTGTCGAATCCCCTGTAAAAACCGCAGAAGATTATCTAGCCAGATTTTCAAAATAATGATTTAAACAAATAATATTATTATATAAATGGAGCAAAAAGAATTTGTAACGCATCCTATAATTAAAAATTATGAAGCATCTCGTGATGGTGTGATCAGAAATTGTCGATTAAAAAAACCAGCCGGTAGTGTTGATAAATTTGGTTATTTTGTATTTAATACCAGTGGAAATAAAAATTATTTCTCACATAGATTAATCTATGAATGTTTTCATGGGGTCATTAAAGATGGACTTGTAATTGATCATATTGATGGAAATCCAAAAAATAATCATTTATGTAACCTGCAAGCTATTACACAGAGTCAGAATTCTGCACGTGGAAATACTGGAAAATGTAGAAAGTTTGCAAGGAGAGTTATTAAAGCCATAAATGCAGAAACAGGCCAAGAAATAATATTTTCATCAATGAGTGCAGCTGCCGGATATTTTTGCATTCATCCATATTCGGTACAACTTGTCGCAAATAAAATAAACAAATCTGCATTTTCAATAAAATATGATCAGCAGGTAATATTTGTATATGTCAGATAATGAAACGAGATAACTCTATCCTCTCTGGTAGGTGGGTCAATAACAAAAAACAGAAGAAAAAAATCTGATTCAGAATAAATAAATATTTTTTTACTATATAGTTCAACTCTGTCACTTTTGCCAAGGGTTTTGTTTAGCCATCACCACAGTCAATGATCCACCTTCACTGTCGCTGCTCTCAGTGTCACTCTTGACAGAATCAAATGACATAATCTTTCTCAACTGCATTACACGATTATTCACAATCTTTTTTCTTTCGTACTCGTGAGACAATTCGGATCTAATCTTTTCGATTGAACGTGCAAGAGGTGCAAATAGCTTTACTTGTGTGTCGTTTACCATTGCTAAGGATTCTAACATAGATTGATAAATTAATTTCATGAATCTATAATCGGATGGTAATGTATATTTATTATCGAATTTTCGTTGTTGTAATGATTCCAAATCACATATAATTTTCTGAGGATCAAGATTATCAGATATCTTTATTCCGTCACGTTGTAATTTTTTAATAGCAGAGATAATATCTTAATATTTTCGTAGTTCATTATATATATAAATATTTCTTAAATTAAAAATAATTGACATTCAAGTTTTTAACCTTGACCTTCCTTTGCTGCTGTAATTATTATTATCATTATTATATGTTATTATATGTTATTTTTATTATTATTATTATATGTTATATATTATTAAAAATAACAAAAATAATCAGTAGCATCATAAGCGGTTACCCATCACTGGCCCCTTCATTGCCTGTGGTTCCTTTGAGGGGTCCTTTGCATGATGATGTCTTTCTTATGACCATTATTGGCACCTCACAAAGTTTTCTTTTTGGCAACATTCTTTCTGAATGTTTCTTTATGGGGTACTCTTCAATGAGGTAGAGAGCTCACACATGCTACTGATTATTTTAGGGAGCTTGCATAGACACATCCCCCAGCGAATCACTAAACGAAACGAAACTTTAGAGATTCAGAGGACTGTCTAGGCATTGCGAATTCAATAACCCCCCACCAAATCAAACCCCGGGGTAAGTGCAAAACGCACTCACTACGTTGTTTGATGTGGTGAGGGGTTATTGAATTCCTTGGAGCTTTGCTTCGCTCCTCAACCATTAGGAAAAATGGCATCGTTCCGAATACTGTCGACACTTGTCAGCCACAGGAATCAAACCGCGGTCCTCAGTATGATAATCCAACGTTATAACACTGCACCACTTTCCGATTCATACAAATACACGTTCAAGAAATTATCGTATAGTTACCTGATGCTGAATAAGCAGGTAAATTAACGTACGACCAGTATACTGAATAAAAATCACAATTATTGTAAAACTGTAGCATAGATTTACTTCAATTTCCAAACACACTTCATAAAATATGATAATTCTATACAGGAAGTCCGGAAGTTGAAGAGTACATGCAGATCAATATAACATGCCACACCTGGCGTGGACATGAATAAAATCGGTTATTGTAGAACTGTGGCATGGATTTATTTCAATTTCCAAACACACTTCATAAAATATACTATATAAAATAATCGCACATTACATTTTCTGTATAAGTCTTACTTTGCTAGGTTAAAATACATATATTACAACTGCGTTTGTAATATATTACAGGTAACGACGTAGTAACAAGGGAGATAATCGCTTAATTTACTCTACAGAGAGAGTTTTTGCTCGGCAGAGTTATCTCGCTTTATTATATGTGCAATTACCTCAAACATATTATTATAAGAAATTTGATTATTTAAAAAAAAATATATATTATTTCAGAATCAGATTATTTTTAGAATTTACTCAGACGCTCTACGATAACGTTTTATGAGCGTACATATAGATTAATATCCAGTGATTCTTGTCTTAAATCAAGAATATGTCCTGTCTGGTCTGTAAGCTTGAAATTTATCCTTGATAATAGCGGATTATGTACACGTAGATAAACTGGATTAATTGGCTCAGATACAATTAACCACCCAGGTGGAGCTTGAGGACTGAATGAATATAATATACATCCTTGTTGAGCTTGAGTGGATTTTTCAATATCTACTTGATAGCTACCATCAGTTACGTCACATACTAGATTGACTGCGATTGTTGATGTTATATTAACAATACCAGGTGAGATATGGCGGCCTCCACCGTGTGGATCATTATTATATTTAAGAATGGTTGGTGGCGGGATTAATTTTCTCCATGAATCACATATTCTTTTAAAATGTTCATCAATAAGATCATTAACTGATTTCTTTAGCTCTTCAGAGTTAGATCCCGGAATTACAAATGTTGGTAGCTGTTCTTCTGTAATTCCATAAAATTTAAGAAATACTGTTTTAAATACACCATTAAGTGGAACACGCTGAACTGAGCCGTCTTCATTAACTATATAACTTACTATGTATTTATCTGTCGATGGGTTTATTAATACTTTTTCGCTGTCAATGATAACCTTATTCATATATTCTAGATCTGATGCAATTTGATTTAAATCTTGTATTGTTTCAATTATCTGATTTTTTAAATCATCATTGTAGGAAGTGTTGATGTTAGAAAATAAATTTCGTTGATCATTAAGTACACGTTCATGCTCAGATTTAATCGGACTAGAGTATGATTTAATTAATTCAACATCGATTGTTGTTACTTTACCTTTTTTACCATCAAATACATCTATAAAATAGGTTTGAATTCTATTAATATATTTTTCTCCTCTTGTCCATGGATATTCATTTTTTCTATATTCTGGGATTTTTATAAATATTTTTTTATCTGTAACGAAATCAGATCGTTGTGGTTCTGGTGGGCCTTTATAAATTGGTTCAACTTCAGGCCAGCCTAATACTGATCTAATCGAACTTTGATAAATATCTACAGAATAATCAGAAGAATTTATTTCAATCGCTGCTGATAATGTTGGTTCGTAAGCAGTAATTGCTATTTTTGATTCTTTTCCTGTGATAGATTTAATTCTGCGTTGAAACTCATCATTGATCTGTTCTATTTAATAACTGCCCGTTGGAATACTAACTACTTGCCAGTCAGGAGTTCCATCAGGCTTATTTTTATTTGCAAATACTAATGAATTATTCGGTTGTAGTCCACCGAATGGTTTTGATCTAATATTTGATCTATAATAAACCCCTAATTGTGCCAGGGCTATCTCCTTTGCTGGAATTGCAGTTGGAAAGTTAACGCTAAACTCAGGATTGGTCGAACTTAATGATATCATCATAGTTTTTGACGGTGCTATATTAGTGACGATCTGTTGAAGTGATTCTCTTGACTCAGTCAAGGACGCTGACATTATTATTGTTGTTATCATTTTAAATCGGGAATTTAATTCTCCATTTTTTCGCCTTGGCTATTGTCAAGGAATGCTTCATCGTAGGTTTTCATTATCGTTGCGAACTCCTCATCAGATATTTTACCATCGCTGAGATACGACGAAATATATGACGATAGTTTAGAATAAGCTGTTGTTGCTGCATGTAATTTTATTATATACTCGTGTCATGTATCATTTGTACATGTAGCTATCTTCTTAGCGATAATACTGAGAATACCTGCGATAGTCGTTGAAGTTGAAACGACAATTGTTACAACTGCAGGCGCTGTCATTGTTATTGTTGATAATAATAATCCGGCTCCAGCAATAATAGCAGAAACTGAGTAAACAATTATATCAATGACAACCATACGACTGCGATATTTTTTTACTTGTACTATATAATCGTCGATGATATTTTTTAATTCAATCTGACATTTACATATTTGATTGTATCTGTGACGTTGAACGTCGATGTGGGATTGGGGTCCTTGGGTTTGATTCATTATACTTAATGACATTGTCATTTAATTAAGTAATTAATTGAGGAGTTTCAGCTACGAATTCCAGACACCACCAGTAACGTCTCGGGGGCATTTCTGTTGATGTCAACGTAATTGTTTCTTTGGTGTTCTTATTTAGCATCACCAGTAGAGGATTATAATGTACATTCGGTGATGATGAAGTAGCCGCAGTAATTTCCAAACCATACATGGACAGCCTGTATAACCCAGTTACTTCTGCGGTATGTTCGAGACTGTTATCGCGCGGTGTCCATGATGATGATCCTGATGCTATTGTGTACACGATATTGTTAATTTGTTTGTGTGGAATTTTAATCAGATTAGTTTTACTAACAATATTAGGGATTCCACTGACAATATCATTGAGTTTCGTGTTAACGTCGGAGAGTTTTATGTCAACAGTTGGTGGACTTCCAAAAAAATCATGTACAGATCTGTTTATATTTCGACGAAAATTTAAGAACGTTTGTACGTGATTAGAAAAATCAGTTCTAAATGTGGTCATTTCATCATTGATTGTTGTTAACGAAGTTGTTACTGGAATTTCCTTATCATCGACGTATTTTTTCGTTGCAGCATCAAAATCTAATTCTGGTGTTCTGAGATTATTAATACCATTATTATTCATGTTGAGAAATGCACGCATTATACCACCGTTGGTTAATATGTACTTAGATTCTTCATCGTCGACGTATTTCTTCGTTGCAGCGTCCGTATCTGCGGTTGGGTGTCCAAGGTCTATAATTTTATTTCGATTCATGATAATGTAATCCGTGAATGAATCACCAGCTTTCTTAATATAATCGTTGACTGACTTACCGGAATCTTGTATTTTACCTTGATCAGTAAAAGTAACAATATTATTAACAACCGCGGTAGGAATTCGCATGAGCACATCTGGCAGTTGTATATTACTTGTTTTTAATCGTCCTTGTTTATCCTGAAAAACAACTACTTCATTTTGATCCACACTTGTAATGATTAATAAATCATCGATTTCATTTCTGAGCTGGTCAAGAGTTGCATATTTAGATAAATCACCTTGCTGCTGAACTTTACCGCGAGAAGATCTTCCGTAAATATCTACCATTATATTTACTAATGTCTGTTTAAATGTGACAACGTAGTATATTCATGTACGACTTTATGAGGCGGCGTTGTTCATGACGAAATAGCATTAAGTACAGCGAGTACTTCACGACCACATATTGGCGGATCAGTTAATTTTTGTGTTGGTAATGTTGAATACGAGATTGGAATACTTTGCATGCTGCTAATATATTTTAAAAATTCTTTTGGTGGTGCCAACCCATACGAATCAAAATAAATTATTCCACGTGGATCAATTCATATGCAACCCAGTGAGTGCCACTACCAGAGTTTTTATCGAGATTAATAATACCAGTTTCAATATTGTTTGGTTGTTTTGGTAATTGATCACGCATAAAAACACCTCTGAAGTTTTTTATTTTTAATTTTTTAGCAGCATCAAGTAAATCAAAATTGGACATGGACAGAATCAATGAACTGTCCCGGGAAGTCTTAGACCCTTTCCGTACCATGAATATGGGGTCCCTGGCAATCTTAGACCGCGACCGTATACTGGGCCTGATAATCTTAGACGGCCCGGCTGTGGCACGTTTGGTGCTCTTAGACGTCTTCCGTGTTGTTTTGTCCGTGATCTTTTTTTTAAGCTTTCTGCGTGCATGATTCCCTGTCCGGTTGCTTTCTTTAATGCCATTCCAGCAGCGGTTCCAACAGCACCTAACGCAGCTGCTTTTGCAACAGCTGGGGCTGCAGCGGCTATAATGCTGGTATAGCTGCAAGAAGTGGAAATATACCACCCGTCTTAGCGATGTCTTTAATGGCACCCGCAGAAAGATTAAGTTTTATACCTTTATTTGATTTTTTGGCTTCATTGAAGTTTCTGAATTGACGTTCTGTAAGAGATAATTTATTTTGACCACCTGCGATCTGTTCTTTTTTTAGCGATATTTTTATTCCGCAGTTATCTTTTGATGCTGATTGTAGCCTTTTAATCTGACCAGGAGTCAGAGTAACACTAACGTGATTATATGACATTATAATATCATAAACGATCTAATTACATGTTTTCTACTGGAGCATCAACGACTCGCATTCGTCCACCAACACCTTCAAGTAACATTGATTTATCGCTGAGTATAACGGCGATTGCTCTGTAATTAGGAATAGCTCCAGCATCTCTGTTAACACGAGCTCGAAAATGTATATCTACAACAGATTGTCTGGTTAAATCTCAATGTTCTAGTGAAAAGTAATAAACTGGATAAAAGGTTGTAAAATCTAACTGTGATATTTGTAAACCAGAATCAATATTCTGATCACGCCCCATAAATGTCATCAAGCGATGATATGCACGTGCTACATGATTTTGATCAAAATTTAACAATATATCTTCAGCTGGTTCTTGATGTCCATTTATTCTCAGTGAAACCTCAGAAACACCAAGTTTGTCAAATATCATTATACTTCGTATTTGTGAGTTTACTCGTGCAGCATCTTGTAATGCAATAAATATATGTCGCGGTGCAGATACACCTTGCTGAGAAGCTATTTGCCATGTGAATAAACCATTAATTGTACTTTGAATACTATCTGTGGTAATTGTCAACCATGATAACATTGATTTACCACCTTGACTCATAAAAGATAATAAACGTTCGTCTTCAGATATTCTTGGAGTTAATACTGGCATCCGCAATGAAAGTTTTATCAGAATTACTTTACCAGCATCAGCAACAGGTCGCCATATTGCATCATCATCTGTAGCCTTTCGTACAAGTACAACTGTGTGATTGGCTCCGAAAATGACCTTTCTGACATTTCTACAAAATCCAAAGATATGTGAAAGTGGAATCCCACATGAAAATCTTCTACTTCCACCTTTCAGCATTGCTCGACGTGTTGTAAATCCTAGATTAAAATTTGGAATAGAACCATGAACCACCGGCCACACATCAGCGTCAGCGGCGTCGGCGAAGTTTCTTGGTCGTCTTATATTATACTGTCCAATATCAGCGTGGTCAGAAGTATCTTTCATAAACATCATTGACGGACCAGCTGATCTTGAATAATCGTCGCTGTACCTTGCTAGACCCAATATTGTCGTGGCAACGTCAACGTCTTTCTGAATTGATTCAATATTTTTTCCGTCGATCATGTACGTATCGCTGTCAAATAACGCCATAATACCATTATTAACAAAACCAACACTATCATTAGCGGCGTATTCAGTATTATCTGTTTTAAAAATTTCACCTTCTACTTCAATAAATGCTTCAGCGGGTAAGAAATACCTACTTGTATCTTGAACTGTAATTCGATTCGTCCACGCTGATTTGGCTGTCGTGCGTCATAAGAGTAATACTGATAATCGCGCACAGACTCATCCTTGAGTACTGGTGCGTCCATATCAAATGCGGGATCAGATATACGTTTGAACATCTTTATTATATTTATTATCGTCTAACACAAAGACCACTTCCAGCTATTAGACTAGCGGTTATATTTTTTTCTTTTTCTGATAGTGGTACATCAGCCAACTCTGCTAGTTTTTGATTCGCAGCTTGATTTATTATTTTACTAATATTTGCGGGCATCACTTCAGTGCTGGCCAGTTTCACTGGTGGCTGAGGTTTTCGTCTTATTAATCGTACTAGTCTATTCTTGATTGCTGAGAATGCTTTACCAGCAAGATTACCAAGAACACTGGGGTCTTTTTCACGAACAACATCAATAGCTTTCATTCCCAGTTGCTTTGCAATCGGTATTGCTTTTGGGGCTATTCTTCTAAATAAACCTTGAACAATATCACCTAATCGATCTCCGTAGGTTGTTTTGTATACTGGTAATCGTGAATTTATTACCCTGACCATAGTCGGTCCACGTTGAGTATTATGTACGATCATTTTATTATAGTCATTATATCTAATTACATACTTAATGACTATGGCAATCATCGGCGATTTCATTAATGAGAGACCGATACACATTAATATCCATGATACCACCTGTAAATAATCGTTTACAAATATCAGCTGCTTCATTAATTATTTTTGGGGAATTATTACCAGCTCGTTTTCCTCCAATGAGGATTTCTAGTCGATTAACATCGGAGAGAACGCTGTTTGGACAAGTAATAAAACCACTTCCTTGAGCAGTAAAGCCGCTTCCAGTTGCGCCAGGATCGTCTTGAGATTTTCTTTTCTTTTCATTGTTGTTCCCACCATTCTTCTGTACTGATGGGAGAATCTTGAGATTCTTCTTTTTTCTTTTTACTTCTTTTCCTTTCTTCTTCCTCCTCCTCTAATTCTGGTGCTAAAGAAAAATATTGTCGTTCTCTTTCTGTATACGGTAGTAACTCTTCCCTTGCCATTCCTCTCCCTTTACTCTGTTTCTCTTTCTTTTCTATTTCCTTTTCTTGTTTTTTACGTTCTCTCTCTCCCCTTTTTATTTGCTTTTCTAATTCTATTGCTCGTTTTGCCTGTGCTCTTTCTTTTTGTGTTATTTTTCTCTGTTCTAGTTGTTGTTGCCTTGTACTTTCCCCTTGAAAATCTAAGTCGCTAATATATTTATTTATTTTTAGTTTATACTTAATATGATCTGGATCATTCTCTCTAACTTGTTCAACTCCTATGTTTATGCGATATATCCATTTATACTAGCCTTCACGATCTACAGGTTTTTCGACGTGTTCAGGATTCAAAAAAGATTTTCTGTTTTTGAAGGTATCAACAGCAAAAGAATGTAAATCCTCCCTGTTAATTCCTCTAATATGTTTAAAAGCTTTTTCAGTGAATCTATCAGTCAAATTAATCTTTGTTTTTGTCTCTTTTGTAATAGCTAATTTAGCTGGTTTAGGGGTTAGTGGTGCTTCAGCGCCTTCAGGAATAAGTATTTGTTGAGCAGCAGCTATATCAGCTGGAAGTCCCCGTAAAATCCTTTTTGTTTGTTTTGTTCTTTCTGCTATTTTTCCAGTTGATTCAGCGGTTTTTTCTAATACAGGAAGAAGACCTTTAGTTGTTTCTGTAATAGGTTTAAATAATTGTTTTGTATCCTCTGCAAATTCAACTTGAGATTCCTGACGTGATTGTAGTTGTTGCTTGACAGAATCACGGACAGGTAAATATTTTTTAATTGCCTCTAGTCGCTCTCGAGCTAATCTAGCTGAGTGTGGTTCTCCAACCATTATTGATAATATTTATACTGGCTGTTTAATTACCACAGCAGCAGAGGAGGTGAACGACCAATATTGAGTGACCCGGCGAGTAAACGAAACACACCATAAAATAAAAACAAAGAGTCGAAGATAAAGTAACGAGATAAGCTATCCCAATTAGAGAAAATCTCATGGTCAGTTAGAGGCTTTGGTTTAGCGTTATTAACTTTATTTTCAGCCTTCGTAGGAACCTTATTTTTTAGACAAATGACAATTCAGACAAGTGGTCTGTTCACCTCCTCTGCTGCTCCTGAGCTTCCATCGAAGTACATTATTTATCTTAACGCGCATAACCTTTAGGGATATGCAACGTCGGAACCAATGCCGTTTGGTGGATTTCGTTGGATTACACCTGACCAATGTTTAAAGGAAATAGAAAAAAAGATACCTGACGATGTTTCGTATTTTGTTGAAGTTGATCTTGATTATGCTGCTTCGTTGCACGGTTTACACAACGATTATCCGTTCTGTGCGGAATCAATGATAATCGATTATAGTCTGTTATCTCAGAAACAACAAGCAATGGCATCGCCGAAACAAAATTCTATGGTAAGTAAACTAGTCCCAAATTTATTTGACAAGCGAAATTACGTTTAACACTTCAAAGTTCTTAAATAAGCAGTAGATGCTTGTCTTGTGTTAAGATAAGTTCATCGTGTGAGAAAATTCAATCAATCGCTGTGGATGAGAGGGTACTTTGATTCAAACACTTAGCGAAACTAATTTCGAGTAAGTCTTCTTTAAGATTATGAACAACTCTGTCTTTGGGAAAACTATGGAAAACATTAGAAAGCGAGTAAACATCGAACTCGTGAACGATATCAACCGCCAAAACAAATGAAAATCTTGTCGCGATACAGCGAAGAAAAACAAATTTGAAACTGAATAAGCCGGTTTATGTTGGAGCTTCTGTTCTTGATTTGTCGAAATTTCTCATGTACGATTTTCATTATAATTTTGTTAAGAACCAGTGGCCGTCAAGTAAACTATTGTTTACCGATACTGACTCACTTGTTTATGAAATAGATGGCGTCGACGATGTCTATCAGGATATCTTTGATAACAAACATCTGTTTGACCTTTCCGATTATCCATGTACATGTAATAGCAAATTTTATGATGATACAAACAAAAATGTTATTGGTAAGTTTAAACACGAAATTAATTCGTTCATTATCAAATATATTATTGGGTTTCGTAGTAAAATGTACGCCGTGATGTTGTATAAAATAAAATAACAAAAAACCAAAAGGAATACCGCGCGGGTACGTTAAAAGATTGATTGGGTTTGATGATTTTAAATATGCACTTGATGGAAGTGTTAGTTTTATAAGAGCAATGGCCATTCGAACAAATTATCATAACTTGAAACACATGTTAATATCAAAAGTTGATTAAGTAATTTTGATGACAAACGTTATTGTGAAAACGGAATACATACGTTTGCATCTGGCCATGATAACGTCGTTGACGACAAATCTATACTTGATATTATCTTTACATCTGACGATGTCGTTGACGATAAATCGAACGACAAATCTATACTTGACATTATCTTTTCCGACTAGGGTATGAAATTTTATCTAAATTGTAAAAATAATGTTCGAAAAAATAACAGTGACAAATAGTAGCAACAGCAATATTAAATATTTGATGACCGACGGTAAACAGTTGACAGTTGAGATTAACAATGAAACATCAGGAATATGTTTCAGCGTACCTGACAAGCTAAAACTTAACTTGTTAGATGTGGCAGCAGCGAGTATTTCAATTATCTTGAGAAATTAAGCCAGGAAATGGCAGCAAGATTTAATAACTTCCATTATCAGATTAGTCAACAAAAATATATTAAACCTACCATTGATCTAGATCGGTTAAAAGTATTTTCTATTGACAAAAAATATCCGATTAATAAAATAGCAATGTGAGATTTGTTCGAATGTCGTCGTTGGGTAAGTGGCAGAATAAAGTTCTGTCTTTACCATCATGATGATGAAATATTTCTGATATCCACAGTTGAAACGCTAACAATAGGTGATGAAGTTGTGCAAAATTGTATGTAACAATAAAAAATAATGCCAGTTGTTTTTACCTTGAATGATCAGAAAAAATAAAATCTTTTGTTTCAATCTTTTAAAAAACCCACAAAATAAGGTAATATACGTTAAAAAAAAAATAGACGACAAAATTTTTTTAAAAATTTGATAAAGTAGATGCGATAGCTGAAATTGGTGAATTAGATTTAAACAATGTTATTGTTAATGCGTTCTTACACTGTGCTATACGAATTGTGTTCCAGAAGCAATTATTAGGGGAGTTTTAAATTCAGCTAGAAACGTTGCTTTTGAGGAAAATGCATTATCAGTAAAAACTATATCCCATCATTAGGTGATTACTGGATTACATATAATATTAACGGTAGGGAGTTCGAAAAAAAGAAACAGTAGGCCTTTGGGGGTTATCCGAAACGAAAAGGAGGTCTTTTAGGTGATGGACATGAAAATTGGATAGGGCAGTCAAAAAGTCGAAATAGGACTTTCTTGAAGTTTTTTTATGTCTCTGCGCCAGAAACATCAGAAACCCAAAACTCTTACTTGTATGAGGTCTTTTAGGTCATGGACATTAAAACTGGATAGAGCAGTCAAAAAGTCGAAATCGTATTTGTTTGAAGCTTTTTTATGTCTCTGAGCCAGACACCTGGTTTTTACCTATTACTACATTCCGCCACAATAGTCAAGATAAACATTAATTGCAACACATGTGCGTACAAGATGGAAGAATGGTTTTAGGTAATTGTCCCGAAAGCAGTCCGTTTTGCACTTATCGACCTAGGCCTATAAATCAGCCCCACACCTATAATTATACTGACACTTTAGAGGCTGATATTGTCTATTCATTAAAACCTGCACAACTCTGCACACACCAATTCTTCGTACATAGGAGCACATTTTATAAACTTACCGATAATTCTCTCGGTTGTTGAGCTACCGTCGGAAAAAGGATTTGTTTGGCGATATGTACATACTATTTCAGGATAAAATCCTGTGTTTGGCGACTTGTAAATCAACGTGAAACAACCCACTGCCCTGTGCTCATTTTCAATTTCACGCTAGATATGGTGGCTATCAAATACCGGTAAGTATCTATCCTGTACACGGGTGTTTTTTGGAAAGATTTACATGCATCAGAATTGCACATTTTAATAACCGGTGACAACATTCCCACATATCGTCTGTCAGTATTAACACATTTTTGGGGGTTTGGTGTATCGGACTATTATCAAACATCGTAATTGTACAACTTCGATTTCGAATCGAGAGAACTATTGATGTAATTGTGATTTTTGATTTTAAATTCATACTCTCATTATTTCTGTATCAAAGCTGAATCAGAGAATATTTTCATTATTTATGTGTATCTGGATTAACCTTGTGGATAAGAGCAGACTATGTTTTTTACCTGTTCAAATTGATGTAATTGCTTTATCTTTCTGCAGTACATATTTCGGCCCCTTGTGTATTGGCATTCAATCACTGGCCTTTAAAAGCTAAAATGTGTTAGACTTCATTCAGAGTTTGCATACTTTCCAGGATCGAAATTTTGAGTTAGATATTAGGGTGGAAATTTCACATCCTACACCGGTGCACCTCACAAGGTTTTCTCACGTGAGAAAACTATATTTCATATACATAGGGAATGAGAGAAAATAGTGTCTCTGACTTTGCAATTATTCAGTTAGAAGAGAATTCATGGAAAAAAAATATTTTTGTCATATGACTTTAAATGAGAGCAACTATGCATTGAATTTATTCCAGCCGCTAGTATATATGATAAACATAACCAGGAAAACACAGTTTAAAAAAAAAAAATTGTACAAGCAATTTCTTTTTCGTATTTCTAAAGTTTCATCAAAAATGAGTAAACTAAAAAGTCCCATTCAGTTTTAAAAACACCTCTTAAACAATTTCTTGTATTTAGTAACTATAGATTTTTGTTATCCCCACTATGTAGTATGTAACTGGGATTTGAATTTATTTTTAATCTCATTCATGCTTAGTCAGTTATTTAAATTACGAAGATTTATATTTATTTAATAACGTCATTTTAATTTTAATAAAATATATAAGGAAAGTGGATTGTTTCCTATAATTTGTATTATTTGACTAATGCCATTCCAGATGTTAAGTTTAATATCGTATTCTTTTCAAGTGGTTGACGGCATCACACACCCGTCTTGCGAACTTGTTAATCAATGACGTCTAAAATTTAAATTTATGTCTGTTGCGAACGAAAAAGAGTACACAAAATGATTTTATTGCAAAATTCTTACCTGCGCTATCGGCTGTCTTAAATGTGAGAATGAAGAAAAGACAGGTAAGGTAGATAACAGTCATCGTACTAGACATAAACTATATAGACTGGTGCGTTATTTCCAACCATCCGTCCCACTGTTTCATCGGTCGACTGCCGTATTGAGGAGATAAAGTCTTGTAGTAATTTTACATGAATTTGATGTCTCCGGGAACTAACTAAAATAACCTACGTCTTTGATGAGAACGTAGAGAGATCTCGAAATCGCCACAAAAATAACAATTAGAACTGATGAAAGATATTTTCAATACTCGCATGACAAATGCCAAACTACATTGATGTTTGTGTAGTTATGTCAATAATAATCAGTTATCGTACCTTTTAATTATCAATAATCTGTAAGAGAAAAATTATCGATTCATCGAAAAGACACGATAAAGAGTTCTTAGTTTTTCAATTCAATTGACCTATAAGTGGCACAAAGCTTAGTAGGTTAGAAAGAGGAAAACTATATGTCAATCTTCACAGGACAATACCTTTCATAACGCGACACGTGATATGAACGCCCATTAATTAGGCGTATTTGTATGGACTTGCTGATATTATCCACTCGCTTATTTGCTTTTTAGATTTTATTTATAGAGAACAGCTAGCTGAATAGTTTATATAGCCAAGACAAACCCAGCTATTTCACTCCACGCCAGCGGCATATTACGATGAGAGAGAGAGAGAGAGAGAGAGAGATCCTATCTTTGGACATTTTCATATTTAATTAATAATAATCGATTTTGAGAACATTATAATAGGTTTAAGAAACAACTACAACAACAACAAAGCATTAATTACATTACTGTATGTGTGCCTCGTAACCAGTAAATTTACCGTAGTGTCGACAGGCTATAGAAACTTTGTGTCATTGTTTATATAAACACTGTAGATAAATCCCAAGGAAACTGTACACATACCGTTACGACGAACCATATTCTTGTAGGTTACTTGGTATAAATTAAGTTTCAAGGTTTTCATCCAGCTCAAATTCTTTTTATCTCTCACTCCAGATTTCTGCGTATTTTGTCCCTTATGCATGAGAGGGGAGAGGGAAACTGAAAGCAGAAAGAATTGCGATGAAATTGTGTACCATGTTAAATTCATTTAGAAAACGAGGGTTATTAAAACTTTTAATCGTTATTTTCATACGTCATTAATGATTAAAGAGTGGAAATTCCTCATTGATCTGTATAGGCCTAGAATCGGCAGCACTCAGTTGCAAGAATGTTTATACATACATATTATTGCGCCATGGGCGGATCACAATATGATATACCAATAGCACCAGTGTGTTAAATTGCTTTATACCAACAGTCATATTTTGCACCTATTTAAATATAGCTAAACCATTGAAAAGGTCTGTCATAGCTTTTGCTGAGAAAATATATAATTTGGTAGTGCACGTTCTTCCCTGAAACGTTGTTATTTGATAATGAAGTGGTAGGCATTTGGGTGAGGAGGTAGTTTATGGTTGACAGGACTTAAGGGAATATTGTCTTATTTTCGTAGTGCAAATTCGAAGTCTCCGTTTTGAAGAATGTGAAACAAACTGTTGGACGTATACCGAGTTTACAATTTACGTTAACACGAGATGAGTAGGTTTAGCAACTCCTATATATCCAGAAGTATATGCACCATTGATGATCTCCATCGCGGTGTAGTAATGGAAAATAGTGTTACCTTGGGAAGTCTTCACTAAGACATCAGTAGTTCCTGTCTTGTTCCCAACAATTCGAGATGAGTTGCTCCTCCCCAAACGATTGCCTCTAAAAATGCTGTGAGGTAACGACTCTCCAGAATGTTTAGGTCACGGCTTTTTTCTTCATTGGGAGCTTCTTTCTTTTCTAAATTGATATGAGCAATTAACAAATGATGGGGCGTAAGTGAATTGTCTTCCTTATTTCAAACGTTTGCATCTTTACATAAAAGAAGCTTGACGATTCTTTTCTATAATCTGGCAGTTTCTCAGAAAGTTTGACATCTAAAATAGTTGACTATTCTCCTTTTGAAATAAGGTTACTAATGATATTCATCTACTAAGTTCTAGATCGACCTTGCTTTGTTTTTCTTTCGCCATTCATTTCCGCTTCTTCATGTGATCTCTGACAATATCCACTGACATAAGGTATTCTTCATCAGAGAGTAGTATGTCTGGGAGATGAAATTCTGCTCGCCATGATGTTAATCATTTCACAGATTCTCCTATTTACGACAACACAAAGCTCGTATTAGCGTCTTACAGGACACTAGTTTTCAAGATGGCTAATGGCTTTTATTAGCGATCTACTGGCCAATGTTTCTTGGACTTGTCTCCTACTCTACGGCAGTATTGTCCTCTGTTCTGACAACCATGTTCCATATTCCTTTGTTTAGCACATACTGCAGAAAGATATCTAGGAACTCAATTTATTTTCTCTCCGTACAGTCGGTAATTTGCAGCTATTTTCTCGAAATGTCCAGTGCTCAGTCGCATAATGAAAAGAGACTCTTTATGGCCCGAATAAGTATATCGTTCGATATCCATAAGAAACGAAAGAGTACAACATCCCAATATTTGTTATTGATGTTTCTCCCATAAACACACCATCATGGCTTCCGTTATAGATTTATGGGGAAATATGTTAAATGCCCCTGTCCTCATCGGAATTCACCAATGTTCTCAGCAATTATAGCAGGGCCATCAGCGCTTCGTCAAATACATTTTCAGAATTTTAGATTGTATTCAGGAGTGAGAGCATCCTGTCCTTGAAATTGTTGCAACTGACATATTATTGAAAGTTCGCTGCAAAGATGATACCGTTCTTTTCAGATATCACTACAACCATTTTATCCCATGCAAATCGTGCATTGCTTCCAATGGGACCTTTAACTCTCCATTGGCTTATCAAAGAAATGAGATCTCATAATTAGGATCGACTCGTTTGCATACAAAGGTGCACACTATTGTGGATGACTGAGAATCAGCTTGCAAACTTTTGGATGTTGTCAATGTTGGACATAGTCACTGTCCTTCCAACGCTTATGATTGTCCAATTCAGATATTTTCGATATTTAATTGTTTCAATATCAGCTGTATTACACTGTGCATTTTGGTCATGTGATTCTCCAATGACCACAGCAAAGCTATATCTTACAATTTATTTCAACGGCAAGTAACACAAAGGTTACAATATGGTAAATGCTAAAAGGCAATATTATTTTAAAGAAATTTAACGAGAACGAACAATATATTTTTGTAAATTTCTAAAACTTTACCAAAAATGAGTCAAACCAAAACTGTCACATTAATTTTAATACACCCGTAAAAACTGTGTTGGTACAGTCGAGGATACTCACCAGTAACATCAGTGACAACTGCAGTTTGAATGCATGACATCTGTGCAAGTGCTGTCCTGTTCGTAGAAAGAAGTTCTTTGGAAATAGCTTGGAATTGTTTTTTTAATAGTTCAATTTTGAGTGAAGTTATAAATCTAACATTTAAAGGAGATATTTAAAGACTTTATAATTTGATCTGTGTTAAATGCATTGTCAAATTATTTCAGAAAGGCAACACAAGCATTAAGTTAAACCAATGTCGATTCTTTTCATATTGGCATCTTACGAAACAAACGTACCTACGATAATCAGCGCAGAGTGATTAGTACTAATGTACCAATGATAACACACATTTCTTACACTGTTTTACGAGATTAACATTTTAAACGCTAATCATATAAGTAGGTCCAAAACAATCGCAACTGATGACGCTAACAACAACCACAACAACACACTCACTTTCATCTGTCACCATTGTCAACAGTGTGTCCAGTTTTAAATTGGAATGTGTATTCTAGATCAACGCCCATTTTTCTTTTCTCAGCAAGAACATTAATTTTCTAATAACATTTTAACTATTTTTAAATATATCGTCTTATCGATTATCATTATATTTCGGATCATTGGTAATAGAATCAGTTTTATTACTCACTTAATTACAGACAAAAGTAAGTGGAGCCACGAGATTGCGTGCCAGACTTTAAGCGAGAAGGTCGCATCTTTCACATATTCAGGGTTCCCTGTGGTGATATTGCACGTGGAAAGGCACTTTACTTACTTCGCCAAAGCACTAAATAGTCTTTCGTGTACTGACGTGCCATTAAACATCAATTAATTAATCACTCAGTTACTCAGCCAAAGTAAATCAAGTCTACACTGAATAATTTATAAACATCGGCTATAATTGCTAGTATTTAGTCATTACAGATTTTATGCTGTTATCTACACCATGTAGTTTGTCAGTGGGATTTATTTCAAGAAATAAGGAATATTTTTCAGTCCTGTTCTCATTAACGCGGAGCCAATAGCTTAGTCAGTTATTTAAATATCGACAATTATTTATATTTATTTAAGAAAGTTATTTTAATTTTAATACAATATAGAAAATGCGTGGTTTTTGCAATGGATGTGTATTATTTGACTTTATTACTGTTCAAGGTGTTAATTTGAATTTCTGACTGCTGTCAAGTGATGTTAGCACAATCCCCACTGGAGAACTTGATTAACAATGAAGTTAAAAGGTAAAATTTATGTATGGATTGAAAGAATGTGATTAACACAATTATTGTTCTTTTAAAATTCATACCTGCACCGACAGCTGTATTGAGTGAGAGAATGACGAAAGAAAAGGTTAGATAAAATAAATCACATTCAAATATTATATAGACTGGTGCATTCTTTCCATCCATATAGCACAGTTCTATCAGTCGAATGAGATATGGGCTTGAACTAATTTTCTTTGAATTCATTATCGCTTCGATTTAACTGAATAACCCTGTCTTTTATGAACAAGTACAAAGGTCTCCAAATCACCGTAAAACGCACAACTAAAACTGATTACAGATATTTTCAAATTTCGTGTGACAAATGCCAAACTACAATGATTTTTGTTTACTTACGTTAATAATAGTCTAGCTAACATTTTATTACCAAAAATCTGTAAATAGTTATCTACGTATTGACAAGACACGAAAAACAGTTCTTAGTTTTTTTATTCAGTTAATTTCTAAATAGCGTAAGGCTTGTACGTCTTAAGAAATGTAAGCATTATCTCCAAATAATAATAGGACAAGAGCTTTCAAAACACGAAACACGACGCCTTTTAATAACAAGTACTGCATTGACTTGCTGATAGTATCCACTCACTTGCAACGTTATTTGCCTTTCAGATTGTATTTAAAGAGAGCAGCATAGATGTTTATCTCTCGATGATTCATGCAACAGCCAATGTATGTCATTGACGAATTTTCTTTTGTTTAAAAGCAGGTTGGTCTTTTTTGCTATTTGGACATAATTGTCCTCACTGACTAGTTGGAGATTAATGCCCTCAATGACTTAAGAATACATCGATGTTAAAGACGGCTGACTGATATAGAGAGAACTTCATTCGAAATGGAAATATAGCTGTCTTGAAAGTGGATAGTATGATATTTAATTCATATTTTGTATAAACAAACCACTGACTAGTGGAAGATAATGGAACAAAATTATAATACAAACAGATGAAAATCAGACGCAAATGCGAATGGTGTATTTATAGACAGAACGTTTTTGGTTTGAAGGGTACATTATATACATTATTGGCTATAAATTGCGAAACGGGTATTGAACCTGCAACTCTAGGATGACGAGGCCGACGCTCTGCTAACTACGCTGATATATATATATATATAT
>JAECUM010052323.1:0-48907 GCA_016617855.1 Megalonaias nervosa
TCAATCGCCGCTGATAGTGTTGGTTCATAAACAGTGATTGCTATTTTAGATTCTTTCCCTGTGATAGATTTAATTCTGCGTTGGAACTCATCATTAATCTGTTCTATTTGATAACTGCCCGTTGAAATTCCAACAACTTGCCAGTCAGGTGTTCCATCTGGTTTATTTTTATTCGCAAATGCCAGTGAATTATTTGGCTGTTGTCCACCAAACGGTTTTGATCTAATATTAGGCCAACTATAATAAACTCGTAATTGCGCTAATGCTATTTCCTTTGCTGGAATTGCGGTTGGAAAATTAACGCCAAATTCAGGACTGGTTGAACTTAATGATATCATCGTAGTTTTTGACGGTGTTGTATTAGCTACGATCTGCTGAAGTAATTCGCGCGACTCTGACATTATTATTATCGTTATTATTTAATTCTCCATCTTTCCGTCACTAGAGAACGCGTCGCGTTCCACTATGAACGCTTCATCGTAGGTTTTCATTATCGTTACGAACTCCTCATCAGATATTTTATCATCACTGAGATACAAGGAAAGATACGAGCATAATTTAGTGTAGGCGGCTGTTGCTGTGTGCAATTTCATTATGTACTCGTTTAGTTTATCATTTGTACACGTAGATATTTTCTTAGCGATAATACTGAAAATACCTGCGCATGTTGTTGCCGCTGAAACTATAATTGTTACAACTGCAGGCGTTGTCATCGTTATTGTTGATAGTAATAACCCAGTTCCAGCAATAACAGCAGAAACCGAGTATACCATTATATCAATAACAACCATACGTCGACGATATTTTTTTACCTTTATCGTGTAATCGTCGATGATATTTTTTAGTTTGGTCTGACACTCACATACTTGAGCGTATCTTTGACGTTGAACGTCGATAAATGACTCTTGATTCATTATACTTATCTAGGTAACTAATTGAGGAGTTTCAGCTACAAACTCAATACACCACCAATAATCTGCTGTGGTTAACTTTTTATCATTCGCTATCAGCATAAACGTTTCCTCGACATCTTTGTTTAACACTATAGACACAGTTCCAGAAAAACTATCGGTTGAATGACGCCATGTAAATGTGGTAAATATAGTAAATTTTTCAGTACAAAATATAGATAATCTATATACACCAGTGACCTCTGCGGTATGTTTAAGGGTGTTATTTTCCGGTGTCCATGTTGCCTTTCCTGATGCGACTGTGTACACGATATTAATGATCTGCTTGTGAGGAATTTTAACGAGATTAGTTTTTTGAATAATATTAGGAATACCACTAATGATATCGTTGAGTCTTGCATTAATGTCAGCGAGATTAATAATAATAGTTGGTGGATTTCCAAAAAAGTCATTAATAGATCTGTTTACATTTCTACGAAAATTTAGAAATGTTTGTATGTGATTATTATATTCAGTTCTAAATGCAGCAATTCCATCATTGATAGTCGTTAACGAAGTCGTTATTGGAATTTCCCTATCGTCGACGTATTTCTTTGTTGCAGCGTCAAAATCTGTTTCTGGTGTTCTGAGATTATTAATACCATTACTATTCATGTTGAGAAATGCACGCATTATACCACCGCGCACTGACACGTACTTGGATTCTTGATCATCGACGTATTTTTTTGTTGCTGCGTCTGTATCTGCGATTGGATCTCCAAGATACGTAATTTTTTTTCCTGACATAATAACATCACCGGTAAATACATCACCAGTTTTCTTAACATAATCGTTAACCGACTTACCGGAATCCTGTATTTTACCCTGATCAGTGAAAGTAACGACATTATTAACAACCGCATTTGGAATTTGTACAAGAACATCTAGTAGTTGTATGTTACTCGTTTTTAATCGTCCTTGTTTGTCCTGAAAACGACGACTTCATTTTGATCCACACTTGTTATATTTAATAAATCATCGATTTCATTTCTGAGCTGATCAGTGGTTGCATATTTAGATAAATCGACCTTCTGAGTTTTACCTGAGGATCTTCCGTAAATATCTACCATTATATTTACTGATATCAGTTTAAGTATTATGACGTAGCGTAGTGAACGCGTGTACGACTTTATGAGGCGGTGCTGTTGATTTTGATACAGCATCAAGCACAGCGAGGGTTTCACGACCGCATATTGGAGGATCAGTTATTTTTTGTGTTGGTAACGTTGAATACCAGATTGGAGCAGTATTATTGCTAACGTAATAAAGAAATTCTTTTGGTGGTGCTAATCCATACTAATCGAAATAAATAATTCCACGTGGATCAATTGCATATGCGACCCAGTGCGTGCCTGGGCCAGAATTTTTATCGAGATTAATAATACCGGTTTCATGTTGCATTGCAACGGTAGGTAATTGATCGCGCATAAAAACACCCCTAAAATTTTTTATTTTTAATTGCTTAGCAGCATTAAGTAAATCAAAATTGGACATGGGTGTTATTAGTAAACTGTCCCTGGTAATCTTAGACCCTTTCCGTACCAGTGTGGAGTCCCTGGTAATCTTAAACCCTTTCCTTTTTTTTTTTGATTCCTTTTCCGGTTGCTTTCTTTAACGCCATTCCAGCAGCTGTTCCAACAGCGCCTAGCGCAGCTGCCTTTGCAACAGCTGGGGCTGCAGCGGCTATTAATGCTGGTATTGCTGCGAGAAGTGGAAATATACCACCCGTTTTAGCGATGTCTTTAATAACCGCTGCGGAAAGATCAAGTCGTACACCAGTCTTTAATCGCTTGGCTTTATTAAAATGATTATACTGACGTTCAGTCAGCGATAGCTTATTCGGACCACCCGCGATTTGTTCTTTTTTTAATGATATTTTTACCGCACGATTATTTTTTGATGATGATTTTAGCTTTTTAATCTGACCAGGAGTCAGACTCACACTAACGTGATGATATGACATTATAATTATTATGAGCGATCTAATTACATGTTTTTCACTGGGGCATCAATAACTCTCATTCGTCCACCAGCACCTTCCAGTAGCATCGATTTATCGCTGAGTATAACGGCTATTGCTCTGTAATTAGGGATATTTACAACATTTCTATTAACACGAGCTCGAAGATGAATATCTACAACAGATTGTCTGGTTAAATCTAAATGTTCTAGTGAAAAGTAATAAATCGGATACAGCGTTGTAAAATCTAACTGAGATATTTGTAAACCAGTATCAACATTTTGATCACGTCCCATGAACGACATTAATCGATAATATGCACGTGCTACATGATTTTGATCGAAATTTAACAAAATATCCTCGGATGGTTCTTGGTGTCCATTTATCCTTAATGAAACCTCAGAAACACCAAGATTGTCAAATATCATAATACTAAGATTTTGTTCGTTTATTCGTGCAGTATTTTGAAACGCAATAAATATATGTCTTGGTGCAGAAACACCTTGTTGAGAAGCTATCTGCCATGTAAATAAACCATCAATTGCACTCTGAAAAGCATCTGTGGTCATAGTCAACCATGACAACGTTGATTTACCGCCTTGACTCATGAAAGATAACAACCGGTTTTCTTCAGATATTGACGGAGTCATCACTGGCATCCACAAGGAAAATTTTGTTAGTATTGCTATACCAGGATCAGTACCGGGGAGTCGCCAGATTGCATCATCGTCTGTGCCTTTTCGTACTAGTACAACTGTGTGTTTGGCTCCAAAAATAACCTTTCTGACATCTCTACAGAATCCAAAGATATGTGACAGTGGAATTGCACATGAAAATGCTCTTCTTCCACCACGCAACATTGCTCGACATGATCTAAATCCTAAGTTGAAATCTATATCTATATTAATAATCATACTCTCTACGTCTGCTGGGGCGTTTCTGGCAAAGTTCTGTGGTCGTCTTATATCATATTGTTTGTACTCTGGAGAATCAGTTGTATCCTTTGCAAACATCATTGATGGACCAGCTGATCTCGAATAATCATCGCTGTATCTTGCAAGACCAAGTATTGTCGTGGCAACGTCGACGTCTTTCTGAATTGATTCAATATTTCTTCCGTCAATCATGTACGTAGCGCTATCAAATAACGCCATAATACCATTATTAACAAAGCCGACACTAACTGCATCTCCATATGCTACTGGTGCTGCAGGATTAGCGTTATTTAAAATTTCACCTTCTACTTCAATAAATGCTTCAGCGATAGGAAATATCTACTTGTATCCTGAACCTGTAGTTCGATTCTTCCACGCTGATTTGGAATTCGTGCGTCATAAGAATAATACTGATAATCGCGCACAGACTCATCTTTGAGAATTGGTGCGTCTATATCAAACGCGGTGTTAGAAATACGCTTGAACATCTTTATTATTATCGTCTTCGTCTAACTCGAAGACCACTTCCTGCTATCAGACTAGCGGTTATATTTTTTTCCTTTTCCGACATCGGGATATCAGCCAACTCCGCTAGTTTTTGATTAGCGGCTTGATTTATTATTTTACTTACGCTTGCGGGCATCACTTCAGTGCTGGGCAATTTCACAGGTTGATATCGTACCGGTCTGCGTATTAATCGCGTTAGTCTATCTTTAATTGCTGAGAATGCTTTGCTAGCGAGATTACCAACAGCGCTTACACCTTTTTCACGAACAACATCAATAGCTTTCATTCCTAGTTGCTTTGCAATCGGTATTGCTTTTGGGGCTGTTCTTGTAAACAGACCCTGAACAACATCACCTAGTCCATCTCCGTAGGTTGCTCTGTATACAGGTAATCGAGAGTTTATTACCCTGACCATGGTAGGTCCACGTTGAGTACCATGCACGATCATTTTATTATTAACTGTTTTTATCACTAATTACATACTTAGTCACTATAATAATCGTCGGCGATTTCATTAATAAGAGACCGATATACATTAATATCCATGATGCCGCCACTAAATAATCGTTTACAAATATCAGCTACTTCATTAATGATTTCTAGGGAATTATTACCAGCTCGTTTTCCTCCGATGAGGATTTCTAGTCGATCAACATCAGCGAGAACGTTATTGGGACAAGTAATAAGACCACTTCCTAAACCACTTCCAGTTGCTCCGGGAGCGTCTTGAAATTCTTCTTCTTCCTCTTCTCTTGTTTGGACTGGTTGTAATCGTTTTTTTTTTCTTGTAGTTGTTTTTGTATCTTTTGTTCTAATTGTTTTATTACTTCTTGTCGTTCTTGTTCTCGTTGTTGTAGTTCTTGTTGTTGTCGTTCTTGTTGTTCTCGTTGTTCTCGTTGTTGTGTTATTTGTTGTTGTTGTTTTAATGCTTGTTGTTGTTGTTCTGGTGATAATTGCAGATACCTCGTATATGTATCTATTGCATTCATGTAATCAGTAAATCTTGTATCATCAATTCTAGCCTGATTAACGTTATAATGTATGCGATATATCCATTTGTACCAATTATCACGATCTACAGGTTTATCAGCATATTCAGATTTTAAAAACTGTCTTCGATCATTATAGCTTTTCACAGCAGTCGTAACTAAAATTCCTGGAGTTTTAATCTCTCTAATTACAGTAATAGCATATTCGGTAAATTTGTCATTTATATCAATTCTTTCTCTTGTTTGTTCTTCTTCTAGTTTTTCTGGTTCTTGTGTACGATCTTTTATATCACCTATTTCACCACGAACTTGTTCAATACCTTCAAGTATTTCTCGCATCGGTTGAGCAGCAGCTATTTCGGCTGGAAGTTCACGTAAAATTTTTTTGTCTTTTTTGTTCTTCTTGCTATTTTTTCAGTTCCTTCTGCTATTTTTCCAGTTACTTCAGCGGTTTTCTCCAACACAGGTTGAATACCTTTAGTGGTCTCAGTGATAGGTTTAAATAATTTTTTTTGTATCCTCTTCAAATTCAACTTGAGATTCCTGACGCGATTGTAGTTGTTGCTTAACAGAATCACGAACAGGTAGATATTTTTTAATTGCCTCTAGTCGCTCTCGAGCTAATTTAGCTGAGTGTGGTTCTCCAATACTCATTATTGATAATATCTATACTGGCTGTTTAATTTATAGCAGCAGAGAGGGTGAAGGACATACGCGTAGTGACCAGATTGTGAAAAAATCTGGTCAATTAAAGAAGTTTTCATTATTAAGGCAAAAATGTTTTTTTTAAACCCTCGTAGGAACCCTTAATTTTCAAAAATAAGGTCTCTACAAAGTTGTAGGGTTCACCCTCTCTGCTGCTAGAGCTACCTAGCTTCACGCTCAGCATTAAGAACTCGCTTGGAATGAACAGGCAGTGGGCAAGATAACACTTGCAAGGGAAGATTTAAGACACTCCTGCCTCCACGAGTCTACCTACCTATGGAAGTAACAGAGTGGTGATAACATGACATCACAAGCGGAAAAGTTCCAAGAAGAACTCAACGGTCACATGTTCGAGACAAGGGCAAGCCAGACGGTAGCATGGATATCGGCCATGGTCTACAGCCTGCAGGCTGTAACTGCACATGATACGCCAGAAATGATGAAATGACAATAGATAGAGTTCTCACACCGGATCGGTTGCATCCCGGATTATCAATAACCGCGCCATCCGCTGGATACCAGGACGGAGGTGATAAGTATACTACAGGTGCAACTACCTTCAAAGTACAGGCATGAGATAACATCACCATTGGAACGCGAAATGTTAGGATATTACGACCAATAGGGAAACTCGAGGAGCTGACCCAAGAGATGGGAAAATACCAATGACACATCCTTTGACTCTGCGAGATGCGCTGGAAGAATTTCGGAGATAGATGAGCAGATAAAGGACAGAGGATTTACTTCAATGAACATGAGGACAAGCATAAGCGTGGAGTCGTATTTATGTTACATAAGGACATCGTGATTGCAGTCATGCATTGTCGACTAGTGTCTAACAGGATGACTACCATCCGATTGAGGGCATATCCTTTCAACATCACTATAATAGAGGCTGATGCCCCAACATCTAAACATAATGACGAGGAAGTTGATGTGTTTTATGACCAGCTTCGAACTCTCATAGACCAGACACCCAAGAAGGATATTCTAGTTATTCAAGGAGACTGGAATCCAAAGGTAGTAGAAGAGGCACAGCCAGACTGGCGAGAAGTCTGTGGTATATACTGTAATGAACTGACCAGTGACAGGGCACTGAAGTTCCGGGACTTGCCACCTACAGTAACCTAGTGCTAAAGAATGCTCTTGGCTCCACAACCTATTCTGAAGATGGACAGAAAACATCACAACCAGACTGATTACATCTTGGCGAGGAATTGCTTCCGGTCTAGCGTCAACATTGCAAACGTTTGATGCATCAAAAGGCGGCAAATTTGCACCATTCATAATTCTGGGTTCTGAAGAAATAAACCTAGACTCCGTGATCACCATCGTCAATACGGCGGTAATAGGCACAGCCAGCGAGATCCCTGGCAAGCATTGTAGGATAAAGAAGCCCTGGGTCAGAGTAGATATCCTCGACCTCTGTGATGTGAGGAGGAAACTAAGGAGGAAGCGAGAAGACCTCGAAAGATCAGAAAAATGCAGGGAGATTAACCACAGACTTTTAAAAAAAAATGCTTTGAAAGAGCGAAGGAAAGCTGGTTAGAGGACCAATGTAAGGAAGTCGAGAAGAGCCTGAACCAGAATAACAGTAAAAAGGCATACCAGCTGGTGAAAGACTTGACAATTGAGAACAGGGTAGATCTACCACGATCCAGGAAAAGGCTGGTAAGAGTCCCACAGAAGATCAAGAGATCCTTGACAGATGGATGTAATACTGTTTAGAGGCCAAGCTGTACTAAACTTCCCACTGACCACAACAGAGGATGGCCACGCCATACTCTTCACTGATGATAGCTTCGCAGGAGATGAACATGAACTGTAAACCTAAGTGAACCGTCTCAACCAAGCATCATTAAGGTATGGGATGGAGACCAACGCTGAAAAGACCAAGCTAATGACAAACAACCAAAGTGGCTTCTTAAAGAAAATAAGAGTCGTTAGACAGAGGCTCTGCACAGTGACAAGCTTCACGCCTCTGATGAAGTTTTAACTTGAGGTTCTTTCCAGGATTGCGCAAACTACAACTGCACTGGTTAGGCTTAAGCCTATTTGGAAGGACAGCAACATCACGCTTGGGTCCAAGATCAAGCATATGCGCTCCCTCGTTATGTCCATATCCATGTATACATGTGAGACAGAGACCATGACAGCAGAACTAGAGAGAAGAATGCTTGCCATAGAGATGAGATGTTATTGAAGGATCCTGAAAATCTTATAGACCACGTTTCTGATGAGGAGGTGCGCATCAGAAATCAAGGTGCATTTGGACCATATGAAGATCTGCTCACCACCGTAAAGAAATGCAAACCGTATAGTCATGTCTCACGCTCATCTGGCCTGTGAAAGACAATCATACAGGGCACAGTGAGAAGAAAGAGAAAACGAGGCAGACAGAAGAAGACATGGGAAGATAACGTCAAAGAGTGGACCGGCATGGACTTTTCAAAGTCCCAAAAAGCAGTGAAGAACAAGGCAAATGGAGAGAGATTGTTGCAAAGCCATCAGTGGCTACGCCAGGATTCCATTTCTGACTTGCAGCTTCAAATTTCATAAGAGGGCGCTCCACATATATTACGTACTTCTGAAAGAGTGACAGGTGTAAAGTGAAGTTTATTTGCATCTGCAACATGCACAGCAGAGAGAATGTTGGCTTACCTCTATACTAGTTTCACGCACTGTGGCGGAAATTATTTTTACATGTTGCAGTTGTGGAAATCGTGAATGATCAAATCACACATCTGATCCAAATGACTGCCCCCATATACTCAGAAAATCAGCCTGAACTAACCCAAAATACTTCAACTTTAGCTGGTATTAAAATATTGCACCGCTGCCCACCTGAGACTACTTTGCCAGTTTTGTCTTTAATATTTTAAGGTAACTCAGCTTTCTTGCTCCAACTTGTGTCCGTAAAAATTCATTGCTCATTTGGCCCAGGTGCATCCACATGGGTTACATTGGCAAAATAGAGTGTATTGTAGCGGAAATGACTCCCTTGGCTACACTACCCCGAGTCTCACTCTCTCGGGTTCTTTAGGATATGTCTTTGTATTTGGAGTAATACCCGCTGAATCTGTTTGAGGACTGGCACTCCAGAGTGCGACAGATTTCTTCCTCAGCGGGATACCGTCTTACACCTGGCTCCTAGTCGCCGAGTGGGTTGCTGAGTCGCCGACTGGATCGCAGAGTCGTCGACTGTGTCTCTGATGGTGTCGCAGATGGTTATCCTCAGTCAAAACGTGTATTGTCGCAAGACCTCTGCGTTCCTTGGACAAGCCATGTAGCGCCGGTCTTTTGGTCGACGAAAGACCTTGCCCCTACTCTTTTCCGATTCTCTGGCCTAGCTCTCTCCTGCCCGACCAAATGTGCTTGCTCTGGCGGGATGGTTGGGAACGTCTTCACCCTATACCGCTTCCTAACACACCACCATAGTAGTCACAGTTGGCCCGCATATATACCGAGGTTGAAACACGTGACCCAAAAACTAAGACGCTAGATGGCACTACAAAGCCCGTCAAACATTTAAAATCAGAACATAAACTTTAACGAAACGAAAGTTACATTAACGAAACGAAAATTAAAGTCTGGGTTTCCTCGTTACAGAATATTTAGGTCACAAAAATCACTGAGACATTTGTTCTTATAGCATTTGTAGATACAGGATACCTATCTGGAAATATGCGGTTAGCATACATTCTTGGTTTTTCATTGCTTACGTTTTAGGTACCCCCTGTCCTTATCTTTGTCTCTCGTTACATGTATATAAAAACGTATGCACTTGATGAAAACAAACCGCAAGAGGATGTAGTTTTTCCTCCCCCCCCCCTTATTTTTCTTCGTCAGATCGATATCTACACATTCTCTATGTAGTCCTAAAATATAAGACGCCTCACTTGGTAATTTTTTGTTTGTTTGTTAGATACTGTAGTATCGCACTATATACCGGACTGCTATGGTATCGTGGGTCTAAAAGTTTGTGATCGACGAGTAAGTGAATAAAAATATCGACCTTCAATACATTATTTATGTTTATTTATTGTTCTTTGCTCTATATTAAAATGCATTTAATTCCAGTTTAGATAAGATGACTGGGGGAAACGATCGATAAAAGACGCCACGTAGATACCAGGTTGTGCAAGGGAAATTGCTCTGACATTGTGGTAATACCAAAACTATTTTTTAGGATGGCATATATTTGTCATATTGTTGCGGACTTGATGTATATGTTGCACACAGTGTAGATCAACTTGAAAAATGGATGCTACTTCCACGGCAATCATTCCGCCACCTGTGGCGTCCAAAAGTAACTTATCAGAGGGAATGAAAGATATGCATCAGTAACGACTTATGATGGTGAAAACAGCACCGGGATTGTCGCTGAGAATGGACCACCACCATGAGCATGAAAGTACATGTCGACCTCAGACTGTTTAAACAACTCCAAGTGTTCCAATGAAAAGTAAGAAATCAAGTACA
Organism: Megalonaias nervosa; assembly: GCA_016617855.1. NCBI lineage: Eukaryota > Metazoa > Mollusca > Bivalvia > Unionida > Unionidae > Megalonaias > Megalonaias nervosa. The sequence goes on from JAECUM010052323.1 coordinate 10,529, forward strand.
ACAAAGTTTTATAGTCAAAACCTGTCAACTGCTAAAGACACCAGAAAACAACAACCGTCTGTATACTTCACATTTTGACCCTTATTTGCTAAGATTTGATCTCTTGCTTCTTGACGAATATGGTAATCATGTAATATAAATCTTCTAATGGACATTATCAGACGACAAACTGGTTAACCGATTTTTATTATTATTATTATTATTATTATTATTATTATTATTTTTCCCCAGTGATAGCGATTTTAAGAAGATATAGGTTCTATCTGAGAATATGGGATACGGTCATTTTTGGGAAAAAGTGATATTCATGGTGTATTTTTAAAATAGTGTACTCGTAAGCAAACCCGAGATTTTCCCAAATCAGGTGGTGATGCAGAACTAGTAACCTATGGTCGTGTAGAGTAGATAAGTACGTGACAGGTGGCGCTATGCAGAAAAAAATACCTAAAATGTCGAATACCACGATGCCATAGAACCCACGATATCATAGAAAGCAACCATAATTATCAAGTGAGGCGTCTTACATTGTAGGACTAAATCTACATGCATGATACAGTTTAGGCAGGTGCCTGAATTATAAGACTACTGGGTACTGGCGCACCAAGCCTACGTACACAAGTAAAACGAGCACTGTATCAGCCAGAGCAATTCATGGAAACTGCACTACTTTTTGGCAAGTCAAATATCTTCAGGTAAACATAATGTCCAGCACTTTTTAAATCTGGCTTTGTGTGGCTTTGTCAGGCTTTGTGTAGCTTTGTCAGGCTTTGTCGGGCTTTGTCAGGCTTATCAGTATTTAGCAGGATCCGCAGTTATGTCCCTTGTAATACCCTGGTAACGAAAATGCTTGGTCAAATACTGGTGTGAAGGGAGCAATCAAGTGTACGTTGAATCGCTCTCTTTTGGCTTGATTTATGGTTGAATAGGCTAAAATAGTCGAGATAATGCCAAAAGCATAATTTATTGCGACATATTATGTGGCACTGAAGAGCGATTTTAGGGATCCACCTTGTCATTTTATACTGGGGAGCTACTTCCTTCAACGTAAGACACATCACCCGATATTTTGTTGGGGGTGGTGTGTAGCACTAAAACATAAACAATATGTGATACCTCTTACATAGTAGGACTACTGAAACATAAGCAACATGTGATACGTCTTACATAGTAGGACTAGGGAGCTACTTAGTCCTACGTGTAAGACCACAGGAGTCTGACGTTTTATCAATAAAGTACAACGAAAATTCTGACAACATGAAATCACCTTATCAGTATTATAAATGAACATTGATAATACCGATTAGGTGATTTCATGTTCTCAGAATTTCATCGTACTTTATTGATAAAACGTGAGACTCCTGTGGTAAGACCTCGACGCCTCTTATTTATGTTTTGGGTAGCACTAAAACATAAATAACGTGATAGTCTTGCATTGTAGGACTAGGGAGCCACTATACTATATTATATTACAAGTCACACGGGTCATGTAGGTATTCAACACCGACTATTTCAGTAATGGGTGTCAGTTTTTAGAATTTGATTCTTCATACCTTTAAGTAGCAAGTATTCACTTCATCTAGATTCGTATGCATCCATATCCCTTTGCAAGGTCATTTTTGAGACTCCCCGAGAGGCGCATATGGCAAAATCAATGTTAAAGTATCTTGACATTTTTGGACCAAATAAACCTTAAGGTGTGATCCAGTACTATCTGGGTTGAACGTCTTGTACTATATATAAAAAAAGTCACATGGGTCATGTATGCGAATTTATTCATTTTAAACTAAATATTAATTGCTTTTTTAAATTTAACACTAATTTTCGTAAACCAAGGTCTATTAAGTCTTGATTATTGAATGCTCTGCACCTTAACTGTCACCAAGAAACTTCCAGACGAAAATTATCTATCATATGGACTTAACAATGGTGGCCATGTACTAAACTTGCGTCAAAATAAGAGTGCATCGAATGGAATCGTCACAATCAAGGGTAGTGTGAATTTGTTTATCAATATGCATAACTTTCATTGTGACATCACAGCATGCAACATTCAATCTGGATTGTAATGGGTCAAACCTTTAGGTTCATTTTGTCCAAAAATGTCTACATACTTAAACATTGATTGTGTCATATGCACCTCTCGTGGCATCTAAATAATGACTTTCCAAAGGAAAATGGATGTACTATATCAATCCAAATGAAGTGAATACTTGCCACTTAAAGGTATATAGAATCAAATTCTAAAAATTGACACCCATTACTGAAATAGTCTGTGTCGAATGCTTACATTACCCGTCTGACTTGTACTATAGTATAGTCCTGTGGAATTTTTTTTAAGAAAACAAAATCCCGTTCCCAAAGAGCTTGATAAAATACTCTTGCTCAGATCTGTGGACAACAGTAATAATCATATTGATCATATTAGTTGAAAATAAAGAAAATGATCTTGAAATATAAAAATTACCCATATAGAAAATCCAGTTACTCCCTTGCTTCTTTTTTTAATGTTTGGTCCTATGATCTTCTAAGGCACAGTTCAAGGGCTAGAGTGATATATGACATAATTTGATGTCATAAAACTCATGTTACATTTGGGACAAAGTTTTACCCAGAAGTTTGTCTTATTGTAAATTGTCCATATTACTTAATGTTTAAACACCCAATTGCAATGAGCATACGGTGATAACCTTGACTACTCATTAGCATAGCACAGTGATAACCGTGACTACTCATTAGCACAGCACAGTGATAACCATGACTACTCATTAATATAGCACACAGTGATAACCATGACTGCTCATTAGCATAGCACACAGTGATAACCATGACTACTCATTAGCATAGCACAGTAATAACCATGACTACTCAGCACACAGTGATAACCATGATCACTCATTAGCATAGCACATAGTAATAACCATGACTACTCATTAGAGTAGAACACAGTGATAACCATGACTACTCATTAGCATAACACACAGCGATAACCATGACTACTCATTAGCATAGCACACGGTGTTAACCACAACTACTCAGCATAGCACACAGTGATAACCACAACTACTCAGCATAGCACACAGTGATAACCATGACCACTCATTTGCATAGCACATGGTGATAACCATGACAACTCATTAACATTACACAATGATAACCATGACTACTCATTAGCACAGCACACCATATAGTTGGACTATTTTATGTTGACACCTGCCCCATGTGACTTGGTAATTATTTAGTTTATTGTGAACATTGGATGAAAAATGGTTTTAAAAATGTTGAATTTGCGACGATTTCAATTGGTATATGACATATAGTGGCAGTCTGTAAGGTGATTAACGTTAGGTCTGAGTTAGAATTACATGAAGCATCAACTTTTTCAATCATAGTATTGGATTGGTGGTCCATAGGTATACGAACGTTAGATTTTGACTGATAACTTTAATTTATTTCAGTATGAATGGAGGTTCCTGATAAGTACATGGTTGTATTGTGTAAAAACAGCTGAAAAGATGTTATTGTGTGATAACAGTTCTCACTGAAGTTTTTCTTTATTATATTGAATATTAAAATCAGTATATTAAGTCTTTTGTCTTTAATTGGTTGGAGATACATGTATTAATAGAAAACAATTTCTGCAAAATATTTGTGTCCTTTGCTACATATGTGGCATGGAGTTTTCTGTCCTGTTTAGTCATTGGAAGTATCGCTTTAATACAGTTAATACAGTCTGGGTTATTTTTAGCCACTGTTTGTCATTCTTACAGTTAGTCATTACCACTCTCGAGTTTCTTTAGAAGAAAACCACTTGCACTCTGTCATAGTGGATATAATGTATTTATGCATGTATTAGTAGGGGACAAAAACATTTGAAAAACTTTTGAGAAAAGCAAGTTAAACAAGATACTGTGACAACTTCTAATAGGATACCAATTTGCATTGATGGGAACCATGGTCAGAATAATATATGTAACATGTGGAAAAATTATTTTGAAGACTTACTCAATAGTCTTAAAATTGATTTGAATAAGAAGTGTTCTTTCAGCACTGAATACCCATTCAACTCATATTGAAGTAATCACACTATCTCATATTGAAGTAATCACACTATCTGAGATCCAGCATGCAACAGCTAGACATAAAGGAAGTAAATATCCAGGATAAGATTTTTTATATGTGGAACATCTTAAATTTTCAGATACTAGACTTCATGTCCTTTCAACAATTTTATTTAATTGTTTGTTTGTACATAACTTTGTTCCAGATGATTTCACAAAGTTACAATTATCCCACTACTGAAAAATAAAATTGGTAACCTGATGGATCAAAATAACCATGGGCCTATTTCAAAAATACTCGAACGCATCATATTACAAAGATATGAAGTCACAATCTCCGATGATCAGTTTGTTTTCAAAAAGCAACATTCACCAGATTTTTGCCTCTTTGCCTTTAAGGAAACTGTCAGCAATTATGTAGAACATGGCATCCCAGTGTTTGCATGCTTTTTAGATGCTAAGGCATTTGATAGGATCAGTCACTGGACACTCTTTAAAAAGTTGCCCGATAGTCAAATACCCATCTACATAGTTCATACTTTAGTTAACTGGCATGGCAAACACTTGTACTATGTACATTGGGAAAGTGTAGTATCCAGCTCCTTCCATGTAACCAGTGGGGTGAAGCAGGGAGGTGTTCTTTCCCATTTGTTATTTTCTATATTCATAGATGAGTTAAATCATAAACTGGGTCAGTATTGCGTGGAGTTACATCTGCCACCAAATGTGTAATATTTTAGCAATTTTAGTGTTTTGCTGATGATCTGTCATTGATAAGTCCTTCTATCTTAGGTTAAGGAAATTAATAAAGCTATGTGAACAATACACATTTGAGAATGATATCATCTATAATACACAAAAAATGGTATTCGTGGTCTTTAGTCAACTTCTTTCAAATTACTATCTCCTCCCCTTGTACGTCTTAATGGCCATGCTCCTACTTATGTCACCAGTTGTATGTATTTGGGTCACATTTTAGAATCCAATCGGTCAGATGATGAAGATATGATAAGACATTATAGATTTTGTGTACTTAAATAAATATGCTTCTACATAAATTTAGGAATTGCTCATTGAATATCATAATTAGATCATTAAAATCTTATTGCTGCACAATATATTGTGCTCCTCTGTTGACAAACTTTAATGAATGTATGAAAAGAAAACTAGTTATTGGTTATAATAATAGTCTTTGTTTTCTGTTAGGTCTTCCTAGAACAGTGCCTCCAGCATTTTTGTAAATTATAATGTATTCAGTTTTGATGAAGTAATGAGAAAGTATGTGTTCTCCAGTGGTAAAGCTAGACTTGAATTTTAGGGAGAAATGACCTCTCCTTTAAGACAGAACAGGGAGAAGTGAGAGCTGGACAGTGTGTGTATGTGTGTGTGTGTGTGTGTTTGTTGTTTTCATTCTCTTGTTTGAATTATGCCCTCCATTATCCCAGTATGCATATGTGCATTTAACATTGGTTTTAAGCAATACCTTAATTTCAAGTAGAAAATTTTCTGAGCTGTATCTAAGACTATATTATAAACATACTTGGTGCATGTTTAAAAACTATCATATTCATATTGAGTGTATTTTGGCAATATGACTTAAAAAGAGAACAACACCAGCTTTACATTGTAATGAATTGTAACTGAGTAACTAGATTACAGTATTGCAATTGCAGTTAGTATAATTGCTTAATCAACTACCCTTAATCAAGAATTTTTCATTTTACTTTCTGAAAGTTCACTATAAAGTGACAGTTGAAAAGATTTTTGAATATGTTTGAAACAACCCCAGTACCATGTACATGAGAGCAAATGCACTCATATTTCAGATCACGCTGTTCATCCTAATATCCTTGTTGTCGATCAAACTTTTACCATAACTGTTCGTAGACAACACACTGAAGAATTAAAATCAGTATATGAATGAACTAACTCCTTTTTTTTAAGTGAACTGACACAACCCCAAACATGTAAGTGCAGCTATTTTTAGAAAGAGGGGCATTCTTAATGTAACCACTGACTTCATAGTTTCTTTACAACAGTCCATTGATAGGATTACAAATATAAGGCTATTTTATTTGTCTGCATACTTGTAGTAATGTTAGGCATTGGTTAATTAGTAAAATTTTGCTGTTTTTATTCTTTTTCTTATTTTCACAAATATGAGTGAACTCAGAAAATAACTTTGACCATACAGCACCTCTCGAAATTCCACAACATAGCAATGTCCGTATTTTCAGTGTAATGATAATCAACAGGAATATGACAACCAAGTCCTAGCTGCTTGTAATAGCTACAAGGGATTATCATGCTAATGATAATCAACAGGAATATGACAACCAAGTCCTAACTGCCTGTAATTGCTACAAGGGATTATCATGCTAATGATTATCAACAGGAATATGACAACCAAGTCCTGGCTGCCTGTAAGAGATACAAGGGATTATCATGCTAATGATAATCAACAGGAATATGACAACCAAGTCCTAGCTGCCTGTAAGAGATACAAGGGATTATCATGCTAATGATAATCAACAGGAATATGACAACCAAGTCCTAGCTGTCTGTAATAGCTACAAGGGATTATCATGCTAATGATTATCAACAGGAATATGACAACCAAGTCCTAGTTGCCTGTTAGAGATACAATGGATTACCATACTAATGATAATCAACAGGAAGAAGACAAGCTAATTGAAACTGGTCATAATACATGCAACTCATTATCAACCCTGCTGATGGAAATTGTCATGCAAGTTGTTACGTATATGTAATTAAATTGTTTGTGTGTTAGTTTTAAAATTCTTTTTTATTTTATTTTTGTTTCATTACATTTTATTGTAATGATTATTGCAGGGATTCAAAATTCTTTTTCAGTAATTCTGTTTATCTAAGACGTAAAACGTATTACATTAGTAATATTTTTAGTTTACCTTGGTCCGCGGTAGTGTAATTGCTACGCGAATACGATTGGCTGTTTTCAAGGTCCTTTTCAACCTACGTGTTAATCAATGTTTTATTTTTATATTTGTTTTAGAGTGATAGTCTAGTTTTTAGATAGAGCTACGTGCAAATTGGCAAATATCTTATTACGTATTTCAAGTGTTATTAGATCATGTAGTCTGTCTCGCGAGAACGGGATGATAATTCGGGTGAATATATAACCCTTTCTGAGCGCTCATCAGTCAGTTGTATTCCTGATACCTAGAAGGCCGGATAGGTTACCAGATCATTTTTGAAATTCATGTTTGGAATTTAAATAATTTATTCTCTAGAAAACCAAATGAGTGTACTGTTTTATAAATTCTTGGAGAAAGAAATTCAGTGGAAATTTATTCTGGAATTATTCGGAAACATAAACTGTGATTCAGTTGAGGAATTGTTGATATTCGTACATGGATTCTATATTTGTATGTCGTCGAGATTCGAACCTGGATTCTAATAGAACTACATGTATTTAGTGATAGGACTTGTATTTTTCATTCTTAGGATTAAATTTTGGATTATATTCACAAACCGTAAGTCCTATTTTCCAATTTTTACATTGTTTTCTAGGGGAATAAATTATTTTGTTAAAATATACAAAGCTTGTTGACTTCACTCTTTTCTTCTGTTACATTTGTACGAGCCTACACGTAACAAAGTCAACTCCTTTTCAGACCTTCTGATGGAAATTGTCATGCAGGTCAACTCATTATCAACCCTGCTGATGGAATTGTCATGCAGGTCAACTCATTATCAACCCTGCTGATGGAATTGTCATGCAGGTCAACTCATTATCAATCCTGCTGATGGAATTGTCATGCAGGTCAACTCATTATCAACCCTGCTGATGGAATTGTCATGCAGGTCAACTCATTATCAACCCTGCTGATGGAATTGTCATGCAGGTCAACTCATTATCAGCCCTGCTGATGGAAAGTGTCATACTAGTCAGTGCATTTATTTAATCTATTTTTGAGATAGCAAATAATACATAATCAAGACAGTTTTTTGTTTTGATGGTGTCTTGTTATCCATAAATTCTTTAATAGTAAGGCCACCCCTGACCTGAACTTATGAGTATTTTATATTTATTTGAATTAACGCCATCACAGTTCACATTATCTTTAATCGAGTAGTATTAATCCAGTGTCTAAACTGTAAAGTTTTGTAAAATTTCCTTGGGGAAGTTTTTATTTAAATATAGTAGCTATTTCCCCACAAACCAATATAAGTACAACAAAAACTGCGATTGGTTTGAGTATTTAAACCTGCCATATTCCTTTAATGAAAGTCAGCCACCAAGAACAACTGTCATATTGTCTATAGCACAATACCAAAGTCATTCCATGCTGACAAGTGAGAAAGTGTAATACTAGATCATAGGCATTCAGTGTGTCAAGCTGATAAAGAAACCACTAGATTGACTTTTATTATTAATATTGATTGTGATGATGATTAGCTGACACCTATGGATTAGTATGGCCTTTTACCAATAAAAATTGCCCAATACCAATTTGACAATGAAATGTTTGTCACCAGAAAATGTATTCATTTTCATTGTAATTTTGAAAATTGTCATTTTTAATAATATTGTTTGGTTATGCAGTCTCACATTGAAAGTAAAAACAGTTGCCTGGCATTTATTTTTAGTTGTCCCATGTTCCAGGGGATTGGACTTTTCTACCACTTATTAGGGAAACATCAAAACTGAATGAAATTGGGGTACCAGAGAGGGACAACAATAGTCATTTGCGAGAATACTCAATAGATATAATAACGAGATGAAAGGGAACCCATTGTTTTAGCCAAATCATGGAGGAGCAAAATTACTAAGGTGCTAGATTGTACAGGTTCCACTTTAAAAGTTTTGTAAATGATATTATAGCAGAGTAATGAAGTCTGATTTAGAGCTTCTTATTGGGAATGTGTTATCACAAATACTTTGTAATACATGGAAGTTTTCTCATTTCTAACTACTAGATGTAACAAATGATACCATACTAAGGTACTGTGATCTTTCGTACATATTGCTACTTGGTTGTCTAATTCAAAACAAAGAGGATGTTGCTACTTATGTTGATTAAATGAGACAACCATCTTTTAACTTCCCTGTAATAACCTTTGTGAAAGGATACACACACTAATGCTAAGTATACTATTTATATTTATAAATTTGATTAAGATGTAATGCTAGGCCCCAGTGTCAGGGGACAGTATGGTACATTTTTCATCTTGTAATAATTGACACATTGCTAGGCCCATTAGACTGGGGACAGTATGGTACATTTTTCATCTTTGCTATCTAATATGCCCTTTCCAAGACTTTTGTACTTGAATGTATTGATTGCATGTGACAACTGTTTTTTCCAGAAATAATTACTGTTATAAAATAATCCACAATCCAGTATCAACAAGTGTTTTTTAAACTTGAAGTCTATTGTTTATGTAATAGCGTACAGAATTGATGTTTTTTTGGTTGTTTTTCTTGGTTTTAATGGTACTTCAGCACATTATTGGCTATATCTTGCTAAATGTCTTTGCCAAGTACACATTGAGGCTGGCCAAGGCAGGTATCAAACCCATTACCCATGGATTGAAAGTCTGATGCTCTGCCAACTGAGCTACCAAATGAAATCTGTGACACTGTATGAACAGAGGCTGAAAATTGTGAAGTTCTTGAAAATCAGTGGTGACCCTTGAACCATTTCAACATGAATTTCATGCAGAAGTATTGCTCTTTCTGCTCTTTTCTATTTTACTGAGTGGATATTCTACATAGAAATGGTTGTTTACACAGACATAACTGTGGAAAGAAAGTAGACATAGCTCACATGTCGTTTGCCAGTCAGCAAAACCATGTATAAATTATAGAAGGAGTGAAGTCCAATAACACTGCGTGATGTAGTCAAGTGTCCAATATTGATCCAGTTTCTGTCAGTACTTCACAAGATTTCAAGACATAATATTCTGACACCAAAATGAAGTACAGAATGTGGAAAACTGTTTGAAATTCTATTATTGCTTTGTTTTTTCAGTGTGTGCTATGAATTAGGTCAATAATTCTATTTTGTGCAGAAAGGGAAACATGGTTGAGAACTTATGAGATTGGCATAAAATTGATCTGGTTTTGGTATTTAACATGTTCTGAATGCTATATTACAGGCATAGTGAAAAATAATTTGATAATTTATTATTGTTAGTTTTTCATTCAGCTGGTTTTTGCATTTAATAAAAATATGTAGTGGTTTATCAGTAAGTTTGACATCAATGATCACTCTTGTAATGAAAGACCATACATTATGACAGCTGTTAATAGTGACACCCTCACTGTGGACATAATTAAACATGGAAATATCTTGAACATTTTGCTTGAATATTTCAATTTTTAAATTTATTTTACATGCCAAGTAAAATGTTGGCAACAATATCTCTCCCTTGTTAACTAAAATTGACAAAAGAACAACATCAGGTTCAGGTCAGAAGGCACATTAATGGTAAGTCTAACAAGGAAAATATGATTTCTGCACATTAGGGAAAAATATTTTATGCACCTTGGATTTAATATCTAATTAAGACTATAATAGATGGGGTGAGATCTTATTAAGACTATAATAGATGGGGTAAGATCTTATTAAGACTATAATAGATGGGGTGAGATCTTATTAAGACTATAATAGATGGGGTGAGATCTTATTAAGACTATAATAGATGGGGTAAGTGTACATGACATTCATGGTACTCTAGTTATAAATTGTATATTAATCCTGAACATACCCTTAGTTTTTTCCCCCTGACATTTTTCTATTGAATACAGTGAAAAAATGTTATTGATAACAAAACATGCAAATGTATTTGGACTGGGTTTTGTGTACAGTGAAACCTGCATAGTATATAATCTTAATAGGTGTCTTTATAGATAGGTGCCTTAATAGATAGGTGTTGTAATACATATGTATTGTAATAGATTTGTGTCTGCTATACATAGCTAAGATGACAGTTGCTGGTACATAAGAAATTTCAGTGAAGATTATTTGAAATGTCTTGTGTAGACAGTTCTGTTTATTTAGGTGGTCTTCAGGCGGGGAGGTACTGGGAGTGACAAGATCCCCCCAGCAGATGGGAGGGTAGCCTCCACATCTTTTCAGTTTTCACTTTCTAACAATATTTTATCAGAAGTGAAGGCATCCCTCTGCAGAATACCAATCTGACAGACAGATCCCAAAACCACAGAGAGCCCAGTGAATCTCAATGGAAGTACATCAGCACTTCTGTCCAACTCCTCCACATCTAAGTGTCACTGATTAGAAGAGATGTAAACACTTACAAAAAAGAGAAAACTGGACATTCCTGTTTCAAAATGCTAACAAGCCATGCGTTTGTTAATACCTAAGTGTCTGTACACTTCAACCTATCTGAACACAATAAAAACTGTATTCTTTGTCAGATAATATAAATCTTCTAATCTGATACAAAGCTCTTCAGTAGCATTATTATGCGGAAAGATAGAAGTTTTGATTGGATTTACCAATTACATATTCTGCAGATGATAGGGTTCAACATCTCTGTTTAAGTGGGAGTCAAGGCATTTTAAACTTAAGGCCTTCAGGATGGGGTTTCACTGCATATACAGCTGTAAGATCTTACCCATATTGTTTAGAATCTTAAAAAGTTTTTGTTTCCTTCCAGGAAGAGTACAAAAATAGTAAAAGTGAGATGATGGCATCCTGGGAACAAACCAGTACAGAAGATACAGATGAGTATCGCAAAGGATACCCTGTATTCAGCTGTCTATATCAGTTTATCTAATCCAATACTCTGTCTATATCTGTCTGTCAATCTGTCTAGTCCAATATTCTGTCTATATCTGCCTATCTAATCCAATAGTATATCTCTTTCTATCAATCTGTATAATCCAATATTCTGTCAATAGTATCTATCAATCTGTCTAATCCAGTAGTTTGTCTATATCCATCTATCAATCTGTCTAATCCAATACTCAGTCTATATCTGTCCATCATCAATCTATATGATCCAGTATTCTGTCTATATCTGTCTATTAATCTAATATTCTGTCTACATCTATCTATCTGTCTGACAAAATATTCTGTCTATATCTGTCTTCCAATCTGTCTAGTCCAATATTGTCTATATCTGTCTTTCAATCTGTCTAGTCCAATATTCTGTATATATCTGTTTTTCAATCTGTCTAATCCAATATTCTGTTTAGTTCTGTCTTTCAGTCTAATTCAATATTCTGTCTATATCTATCAGTCTGTCTAATCTACTACCAGTCTATCTAATCCACTATGTATTATATCTATATCTATCTATCAATCTAAACTAATAGCCTGTCTATATCTGTCTGTCTATCCATCTGTCTAATCCAATATTATGTTTATATCTATCAATCTGTCTAATCCAATATGTATTCTCTCAATCTATCTAATCTACTATGTATTCTGCATATATTTGTCTATCAGTCTGTTTAATTCAATACATGTAGTCTGTCTATATCTATCTATAGATCTATCTAAACTAATAGTCTGTCTTTATCTGTCTGTCTGTCAATCCATCTAATCCAATAGTTTGTCTATATCTATCAATCTAATCCAATATTCTGTCTATATCTATCTGTTTTATCCAGTATTTTGTCTATATCTGTCTATCAATCTGTTTTATTCAGTATTCTGTCTTTATCTGTCAATCTGTCTAACCCAATATTTTGTCAGTATCCATCTATCAATCTGTCTAATCCAATATTTTAAAAGTGAAAAGGATTTAGCTTGCTACAAAATGCAAATATGTTTACTCTGAGATTAATGTGTTGCCTATATCCACTGTCTTTCTTAAATATATTTAAATATTTCACTCAGATTTTGTTCAGATGCATACTCTAATATTTTGTTTTAAATTTAGTATTTATTGGTACTACTGGTCATAGACCAGAAGAGCTTATGGGATGGTCTGTTGTCTGCCATCTGCCTGTCCTTTAACAGAATGTTTGTTATCAATACTCCACCTAAACAATTGGAGGATTGCAATGTAACTTTACACACATATTCATCAATTGGTCTTGTTGATCCTAACTGAAAATGGTGCCACTCAAACATTCAGTATGGCCATGACAGTGGTCATTTTGAAAATCTTGTTATCACTAATCCTCCAGAAATGGACGGTCATATCTATGTTGAACTTTCTCTGATTGACTTTTAATGATGAATCTAAATAAAACTGGGTCGCTCTGAGGTACAATATGGACACCACAGAGGGCATTGTGAAAATGATGATGTCATTACTCCTACTTAATGGAAAGTCATATTGAAATGGCAGTTTTACCAGAAGACTTGTTATAACATCTAAAATGATGCTGATCTGGTTTCCAGTATGGCTGCCAGTCACCATCTTGAAAATCTTGTTATTGCTATGCCTCCTGAATGGAAGTTATGTTGACATGGGTTTTCACTGGAAGACTTCCTATGATGTCTGGTTGGTCCTAAATGAAAATGGTGTCAGTTTGATGTTCATCATGGCTCTTGAAAAACATTTATTGTTACTCCTTCTGAATTGATAGTCATTTCAACATGGGGTTTTCACTACAAGACTTGTTATGTTGTCTAGTTGAAAATGGGACCAGACTGATGCCCAATATGGCCACCTGAGTGGTCATCTTGAAAATCTTGTTTTTCTAATGTTCCTGAATGAAAAGTAATATTGCAATGGGATTTTTGCCAGAAGACTTCTTATGATGTTTAGTTGGTCCAAAATGAATATGATGTTGATCTTATAATATTGATGAAAATATTATCAATACTACTCCAGAACAGATGGTTGTAACAGCATGTGGTTTATAGTAAACAACTTCTTATGATGTCTGTTTGGTCCTAATGGTGCCACTGAGACAATCAGTACGTCTCCCACAGTAGCCATCTTGAAAAGTTTTTCATCACTATTTCTAAAGATTGAATGGTTATATCAGCATTGTGTGTCACTGAAAGACTTGTTTTATGTCTTGTTGGTTGTAAATGAAAATGGTGCTGATCTTACTTTCATTATGACCGCCATTATATCCATCTTGAAAATCTTGTTATTACTACTTTTCATTGATGGCTGGTCATATATCAACATTTTTTTTCAACCAAAAGACGTCTTATATTGTCTAGCTGGTACTAATTGGAAATGTTGCCAATCTGATTTGAATATGGCCACTTTTATATCCATCTTGAAAATCTTGTTATCTTTGTTCCATCAAAACAGAAAGTCATGTGAATATGGAATTTCCACCAGAAGACTTCTTTTGATGCCTTTTTGGTCCTTTAATTAAATGGTGCCAATTTGAAATTTGAATATGTCCAGCACAGAAACTAGTTTTGAAAATCTTGTTATTCCGGAAGAATATCCAAAATGGCTTTAACACTCAGCATTTAAAATGAAAAAGTATTTATTCTTGAATTCCTGCAAATTCTTTACAGCCAGTAGAGCATCAGTCCCATTGAGGGACTTCTTTACAGCCAATATAATATCAGTCCCATTGAGGGACTTTTGTTTATATTTAGAAATCATTGTGAATGTATCTTGTTATATTTGATCTGTTCAAATCAATTACACATTGATTAATAGTCTGACAGATTGTGGCAGATTTGATATGGTACACTATTTGTGTTTTTCAGAAAAAGAAGGATGATAAAACTTTGGATGCTAATGCCAGATTCTACATGAACAAGATTGTGTCCAAACCACATGGTAAGAGAATAAAATCTTAGCAGGACAAGAGTGAAAAGGAAAAATCTATTTATTAATAATGGTATTACATAGGATTTTCTTTGTAACAAAAGGCTTAATTAAGATAAAGGCTAAATTTTATAGTAGTATGTATCTGCTCAACAGTGGAGCAAGCTGCAGAGAGGTTACTCTAGCTGTTGCTGAGATAAGACTATATCTGAGAAAGCAGAGGGAGTGTGTCGCAGTTACTGGCCAGGAATAACATACAGTCCTACCCGTTTATGTCAACATCCTCGGGCCCAAGGAAATATTGTCGACATAGGTGGATGTCGAGATAAGTGTTTGGGGGGGGGGGTTCTGAAAAAAAGATACAAGTTAAATTCGTCTTTTAAGGGGTTACCTGTCATCAGTGAGTAGCATTTACACTTTGAGAAACCAAACAATGCAAATTTTGATTACATGAAGACAAAACCAGTGTCAAATACACTTGTATATTGACAGATTACATTTGGTTACCTTTGTGTAATAAAATCCACAATAAAATATTGCATCAGTCACATCCTGATATGAAAAACATTCACTACGATTATGCAATGTCGGCATAAGCACATGGTTGCATAGTTGTTATTTACACGCTTGGAGTACATGCACTTCAATTGGCCTAGATTTTGGTCAGTCAATTCCCATCTTACTGAGGCTACCAAGGGGATGGGGCTATTCACAGGGAAATGAAAACCTGTCAACAAGTTGGTTTAAACAGTACGTGTATTTAGTTACAGAAGTCATCGTGAAAAGTACATAAAAGTGAACAAGAGATATGCGGCTGATATGATTAATGAAGGCATAATATTGTATACATTGACACGTGCTAATGAGGTATTAAAAGAAAATGATTCTTACAATACAATATTGTAACAATGTCTGCTCAATACATTTAAAAATTTTCACAGACATCTTTGCGAGATGCCCCACCCTCAACTTCCTTAACAGCCAGATATTTAGTTTCCAGAGACTGTAAATTTAATCTGCGTTTACACTGCCGTTGGTAGCCATCGTAAATATAAATAAAGTTAAAAAGGAAACTTTCACAGCACAATAAACTTGTTTTAATCACCAATCACTTTGGAAAATGCAAGAATCAGATCAGATTTCATTGCTTTTATTTAAGTTGCCGCGAGAGGGCCAACTTTATAGGACCAAACAAAAGCCTGTTGTTTTTTTTATCCGACCACGACATTAAAGCCTGCCGGCAAGATCAACTAATTGTTGAATAAAGTACAGGTCGGAACTGGCCGCTTGCCGATATAAATGATTAGGCGAGAAAATTAAAGCCTGTCGGCAAGATCAACTAATTGTTGAACAAAGTTTGGGTCAGAACTGGCAGCTGGTCGACATAAATGATAAGGCAGTAAAATTAAAGCCTGGCGGCAAGATCAACTAATTGTTGAACAAAGAATGGGTTGGAACTGGCAGCTTGTCGACATAAATGATTAGAAAACAAAGGATTTGTTCAAGCTGGGACCAAGGGCTTCTGTCGACATGTACGTTTATTTTTTTATCTTGACGTCGACATAAGCATGACAATTTTGGTAGTAATAGTAGACCAAGGGACCGGGACTTTGCTTTTTTGTTGAAATAGGCGGCTTGTCGACATAAATGATGTCGATATAAGTGGGTAGGACTGTACCAGATTGAGCAGATGATAGAGTACCTGTGAAGCATGTTTGACATTTTATCTTGAATGGCTGTGCAAATGTCAATTAAACTTGGTTGTTTGTTAGGACATGTGCTGTCAAACTTGTGTTAGACTTGGCCAATTCTTTTCATTTGGGATGTCTCTACAGCAAACATTTGGAACACCTACATTTTATTTTTCTTCTTCAAAATGGGGCAGCCAGTTTTGATCTAACTTGGTGCAAATGTTTCTTAAGAAATGTTCAAGTTTTGTCATGGGTGGTTTCCATAGAATGATATTTATCTCCCAGTGGATATGGCTAGATTTTGCTTATATATACAGTGGTCCTCTTCTTATAAGGCTGCCACCCCCATCTGCAGCAGGAAAGTGGCCTTGTAAGAGGAGTGGCCATTTTTGATAGGGAATACACAGATGGGAGTAATAATTACGTGTAAAGAAAGGGCAAAACCAAGTTTTAAATATTTAATAATTTTTATTTTAAAAGTCACATACGTGCAATGCAATAAATTTGACAAAACTTGCATTAATATTATGTAAAATGGTTATGATGAATCCTTAGTCACATTGCAAAATGATTCTAAAATTTTGTCAGTAAAATCAGTGTACACAAAAACTCTGGCTGTGTCATTTATTCCTGTCCATTCCATTTTCCAGCTCTTTACTCCATTTGTGATGAATCTGACTCTAAGTTGCTGCAATAGCAACAGGTTTCTGGTCATTGTTCTCAGAATAAATATGTTGAGAATTATGTGTCCTTCAGTTCTTTTATAAACCATATGTGACTTTAAGTTCATATTTTGAATTTTTGTATAACAACATTGGAAAGGGGTTTATTATTGATACTGCATGACTACACAGACATATAGGTTGCGAGATTTGTGTAGTCATGTGGCTAGCAATGCAAATGATGACTGCCAGATCAAATTTCATCAACACTGAAGTTTCGTCTCATCTGTAAGCAGATTAAAGACGTAACAATTAAATTACTCACAAATTATTTTCTTATTGATTTCATGCAGCTATGACTCAGTGTAACATTGTTTAACTGCAGGGTAAGAAGTTACCCTTTGCTACCAACTCACAGTGGCACCAAATTCCAATTTTTCAATACGCAATGGAATCTAACCCTACACCCCAACATATGTATCCAAAATATCACAGATGGAATGGAAATAGTCTGAGGAAACTCATTACTAAATCATAATGGATATCGCTAGTGCAGTATAACTGTAAGTTTGAAAAAACACCTTACTTTCAAAGTTGACATGTTGACTCATTTGAGTTTCACTGGATTATGAAGTACAATCAAAAATGGAATATTAAACATCAATTAAGGTAATATACCTTTTTATTTACCATGCCTTGCTCATCAACAAAGGGAAGTTGATTTGCATACTTGGAGCAATTACTGTCTGACTGCTCCGGTGGCCTAAGTGGTTAGGGCATCTACCTTGGATGCGGGAGGTCATGGGTTTGAATGCTGGCTGAGTGATAATAATGATTTTATTTAAAGAAGAAGCTCATTTGGTCAACTGACCATTCTTCCATGAGGCCTTCTGCAATTTTATATATATATATATATATATATATATATATATATATATATATATATATATATACACACAGTGACCCAGCTATAACACGTTCTGTTATAACACGAATTCAGATATAACACGGCTGTGGTGTGGCTCCCAAAATTTTATATACATGTATTTTCTCGTATATGGAAAATAAAATTTTTTTCTTCGAAGTACGAAAACAACATAAAAAGTTTATAATCATTTTGGGAAAGAGATCGCGTATGA
This sequence comes from Megalonaias nervosa, assembly GCA_016617855.1. Lineage (NCBI taxonomy): Eukaryota > Metazoa > Mollusca > Bivalvia > Unionida > Unionidae > Megalonaias > Megalonaias nervosa. Next base: position 28,789 of record JAECUM010052323.1, read on the forward strand.
ATAATACAAGACAATTGTGGCATGGCTTCTGAAATTTGATATGTATTTTTCTTGTACATGAAAAAATAGTTTTTTCTTCTTAAAGTACGAAAATGACATGTAAAAGGTTTATTCTGGGATCATGTAGGGCTTTGCCAGTGTTGCAAACTGCAGTTTTATTTCCTTATTGGTGGCAAAATATACCATCTGGCGATTTTTTTTTATTGGCGACATTGTTGGCTGTTTAAACTTGTATATACAACCACTGGTTTGTAGTGGAGAAATTCAGAGGCCCCATGAAAGGAAGCTGCAGATTTGATATAAAATGCACTGAAATTTATCAATTGTTACATAAACAAATTCTTTGTTCATATTGACAAACCATTTTAACAGTGCATGCATTGTTATATCATAATTCGCTTATGTTGACATCTAGCATGAGTACTGTATGTTGTGAGATATCCGCTTTTTTTGTTGTTGACATTTCTGGTAGTGGAGATCAACCGGATGAGGCATTATCTCGTAATCTTTCTTTCGTCAGATTTTTGGCTGCTCACTAGTAATTAATATATTTACAAAGACTGACATCTGTATGTGGATAGTAAGTAAAATTCCTCTTCTTTTCACTCAGAATTAAATCCTTCAGAACACTCACATTTTCTGTAGTAATCCCTGTCATCAGGCCAGAACACCTGCATCTCTATCGTACATTGTCCCTTTGTTAAATTTCTGATGCATACGTGGAAGGCAGCACCACAAATGTACAAAAAAAAACAAAAAAAAAAAACCCAAACCAACATCTTACTTGTTAGTCTATTCAGTAGGCAGGGAGGAACAGTAACTACAGTCGACCAAATGAGGGCCAATTATTTTTTAAAAATGTACCCAGATAAAATAGTTTGCTGAAATTTCAAAGAAAACAGACTACCTTTGAAGTACCAATTGTTATGAAAATGTACGAAGCAAATGGAAAAAAAATCAGTCTAAATCATGCAGTTCAATTATTTGATGCTGCTGCCACAATAAGAAATGGGCATTTGTTTGGTTCTCCAAAGCTGTCCTTTAGCAGTGACTTCAAGAACATATGCGCCCTGAATCAAAGAAAGCCAATTACAGTCTTCAATAAAAACAAAGAACCTTTCTTCAAAGGAGGTCAGTATCAAACTTAAGTAAAAGCAATGGAATCTGATGGATTTTTTCATTTTCCAACGTGACAGGAACACATTTACTGTGCTGTGGAAGTCTCCCTTTTTGCAGGGAAAAAATTTATGCTTACAAATGCTACCAATGGTGGCTTAAAATGCACACTAACTTTTTCTGACTTGGAACGTACTGAAAAGTAGATGTGCTTCATCATCCGTTACGTGATTGTGCTATGTTTTTCCACTGAATTCGGACCTATATGACCTGTGACAAAATTATTGAATATTTTAAATCTGTGCGTGTGCATATTTTCAATGAAATTACTGGTATTGTGGATTCAATGTATGTGATGAGATTTGTGGGTGAGTACACGGTGTTGATACTATTCATGCTATACATGAAAACACATGTATATGTAAACAGTATACAAGTATATGTACCAATCCATGGTAATCATTCTCTAAAAAAAGTAAAATATTATATATGCCTTCTCTGTTTTCACTACAGATGTATTTCTCATTTAATATACATCGATTTAAGATGGTAACTGTGCCAATGAAGCACATATTTTACTGCCTGCATTTATTACCTACCCCCCCCCCATTTTTGAGGGTACATGCATAATATTCTTCAGCTAACTGACCTGGTTGCTTATAACACGGTTCAGTATATAACACAGTTGGGTTCTATGGTTCCCAACTACCGTGTTATAGCGGGGTCACACTGTGTGTGTGTGTGTGTACATATATATATATATAATGCACAATATTTACAAGATAATGTGTCTTTAGACAACAAATGATGTTAAAAACACAAGTTCTGTATTTCTGATTTGATGCTTCTAGAACAATGAAAGTTTGTTTTTTTGAGGGGGGATTTTCGTTCACTGCCAGGGCATATTTCAATTACATAAAGTAGAAAAGAAAATTCTTGATTAGACTGGGAGATTTTGTTTTCTCTTGTTTTCTTCAGTCAAATCTTTGCTTTAAATTAGTGCCTCTTGCATGTTTATACAGGTATCACATACATGCATGCTTACACTTGTATCACATACATGCATGCTTACACATGTATCACATACATGCATGCTTACACATGTATCACATACGTGCATAGAAACATTAGCAAGATTATGAACCTACAAGCTGTAAAAAGAAATGGTCCCTCAGTTTTGTTTTGTCTGCAACAACTATCGAGAGCAGGCTACATGAAAGTTGAATATTTATTTTACCAGATCATTTTTCTTATTTTATATTTCCTGAATATATCTAGGTGCCTTTATTGATGAAATACTGGAGGTCTGGTGGGGAGACTACAGACGCCTAGAGATTCACCATGGTTATATACAGTGGTAAGTGACCTTTATTTGATATTGACATAATTATGTCATTTACACAAGCCTGAACATTTTGTAATGATTCTAATCAGTATAAAAAAATAGTTTTAAAATTTGTATGCTTTAAGGATCACTGGAGTTCGTGCAGCCACTCATACTAGGTAACTGACCTGTCGTCGCTCCATTATTTGTTCTCTCTCAACAACCCATTAGCTATTAAGAATTACTGTTGCAGGGACATCTTTATTAAATATCTTCAATTAAACACATTAAAAGTATACAAGTTAGCAAAATTACAGTTACATTGTATCTTGAGACATATGACAGTTTCTGACATGATAAGGTGTGCATTATATGCAGTTTGAATGGACATCTGTGACAAAAAGGAAGGTCTCTATATATCTGCTTTAGACAAGTTTCCTTTATTTTAAGGATGGCTATACACATATAATACACAGTGTATGGTGGGTTTCATCTATGATAGCTGAGACAAGTGTCATTCACTTAATACACTGTGTATGATGGGTTTCATTGATGATATCTGAGACAAATGTTATTCACATAATACACTGTGTATGATGGGTTTCATCGATGATATCTGTGACAAGTGTTATGTACATAATACACTGAAATGCAAATTATCCATGCTGAAGTGATGGTAAGCCAGTTTTGGCTAAGTTAAACTTGCCATTGAAAACAGCTGATTCACTAAACCAGGATTTAAAGAAAATATTTCCAGACAGCAAATTTGCAGCATGGAAGGTAAACTATTTAAGTATATAGTTAGAAAAAGTAGAGTGATACTGGTTTTAGGAAAAGGTGTTTCTTTGCTTGGTAAAAGAAACAGATAATTATGTATTTTATTATTGTCATTAATGACAATACATGTATTTCTGGATGAAGTTTTTTTTATTGTTGAACTGTTAGCTTTATAAAACTACAGACAGACTGCATTTGGACTACTGACATTGGTTGAAAACTACAGACAGACTGCATTTGGACTACTGGTCGAGCTGGGAAAGGGTAAACTGCTCTGTAAATGCATCATACTGATATGTTAAAGAGACTCAAAATAAGTTATATGGTTTTTTCAAATATTTCCTTGGAGCAGCTTGAAAAATTAATTGGGTTAGGAATCGTGTTTGAACAGGAATGACAGAAGCTTGGCAAAGTATAAGACAAGAAGTCATTGTATAATATTGTGCAAGAAAAGTTGAAGTCACTGACATTAAGAGACTCTATCAATGACCACACTGAACTGACCAGTGATGACAGCAGTGATACAGCGTTGGGCAAATCAATTAGAAAAATACTTTTGAAAATAATGTCAGTGGCATTCACACTCAATCTTCATGAGGTATGTAAACTGATGTAAAAAGTTTGCAGTTCTGCCTTCAGTTATGGTGACAGTTAGTAAAACTAGAAAAAGGTTTTAGCTCACCCAACTGTTAGGCCAAGTGAGTCTGTGCTCTTAAAATAAGTAACAGAAAAGACAACAAGCTTTGTAAAATTTAACAAATGATTTATTTCCCTAGGATACAAAGTGAAAAAGAGGAAAAAAAAACTTACGGTATTGCAAATTTAAATCCCAGAATAATCCAAGAATGACAGACATAAGTCCTATTAATTTAAAGTACTGAATAAAACTCAGTACAAGTCCTGAAGAAATCCAAACACTGAAGGTGATGACATGTTATAGCTTATAAAGTGTTGATGTGTCAGTAGTCTTTTGTTGAATCACAGAAATATTATTCCAGGTTTGAATTCACTATAAATTCCAGTGAATGTCTTTATCCAGGAATTTTATTGGAGCATTTGTTTTAATGTATTTCCAGAGAAAATAATCACTTGAATTCAATAATTTGTAGAAATATAATTCATTCCATCTGGACACAACATAATACAACTTGAAAGTGCTAGATTATAAAGCATGAATGACCAAGTCCTCACAGTTACAAGATTATAAAGTTCTCTACTTGACCTCAGGTCACAATTAACATTTTCTAAAAAAACATTACCAAATGGAAAATAACCTTCTAGAATGATCCTGATATTTACAAAATCAAAACCATAACCTGGATTACAGTCAGGAAATTCCAAAACTTAGACCCAAATAAACATATTTACTTTTTCTATTAATAATGATCCTGATATTAAGCTCATAGAAAGAGAGAATAATTTAGCTATGTATTAGTTGTTTACATAAAATGAAATAAAAAAGTCAATCAGGTCAAGCAGAAATGAACTCAATTTTGGTCAAGTCTAGCATACACTGTTACATTACAATAGCATGTTCTGAAAATAAACTTTTTTTAAAAACTAGCAAACAATTAAATTAAATATACATAACAGAGCTTATTATGTGGCCCTTTGTAAATTTTGTGTCATTTGTTTTCCATCTAGCATCCATCAACAATTGTTTTCTCAGCTCCTCAGACCCTGACAGAGAATTTTGAATCAAACGTGGCACAGAGCATTCTGGCATATAGACCCCATTACTGAAAATATAAACTTTTAAATACCATCAAATAAGGCCACAGTTATTAAAAATATGACCCAAACCCTAATCCTCTTCAAATGACTTTTCCACCAAAGTCTCTCAACAGATTGTGATCAAATTGACATTTCAAGGCATGAAGACCATTTGAGCTTTTACAAATAATGCCAGTCCACCAAAAACATGGCTTCCATTACCGGTAACAGAAAACCTGTGCAAAGTCAATCAGCAATTGCTGTTTGAAGCTTCTTTTAAAAATCTCCTGACCAATTTTAATTAGACTTGGCACAGGTTTGTACAAGTGAGGATGATCTCCCATCAAATACTAATATGGCTACTGTTACAACAAAAAAAAATATAAAACAACCTTCCAATGACTTTGTCTACAAAACATCTGAACAGAATTTGATAAAACCTGATGGAAAGCCTCACCTGACAGAAAGCCTCCCAGCATGAAGAACTTTAAAACTTTTTTGAAAAATATGATCTGCCATCAAATATGACTTCCAGTACTTAAAATGTAAAGACCTTTATATGGTTTATTTTCAATAACTGATCAACAGAATTTTACCAAATTTGACTGCAGCAATCCTGACATGAAGACCATTCAGTTATTACAGATGATGTGTCTTTGCTATCGTATATGGCCACCATCATTGAAAATAGAAAAACCCTTAAGTGACTTCTCCGAAACCTCTGAACAGAATTTGACAAGATATAACAACATTCCTAAATGAAGATTTTTCAGATGTCCATAAAATGATGAAGAAATGCAGATTATATATGGCCACCCTTTCCTAAAAATAAAAACATTAAATGACTTCTTTAAACTTGTGGATCAGAATCTAACCAAACTTGATGAAAGCATCTTGGCATGGAGACTTTTCAAGTTTATATATTACAAAACTGAAGCACAATCAAGTACAGCCACTGTTAGTAAAATAGAAAGACCTTTAAACAAATTCTAGTCTAATAATACAACTAAATGAAGCTTAACAGGAATCATTCTAGTCTAATAATACAACTGAATGAAGCTTGACAGGAAGCATTCTAGTCTAATAATACAACTGAACGAAGCTTGACAGGAAGCATTCTAGTCTAATAATACAACTGAACGAAGCTTGACAGGAAGCATTCTAGTCTAATAATACAACTGAATGAAGCTTGACAGGAAGCATTCTAGTCTAATAATACAACTGAATGAAGCTTGACAGGAAGTATTCTAGTTTAATAATACAACTGAATGAAGAGGAACCATTCTGGCATGAATGCTTTTTAAGTTTGTACAAAAGATGCTGATCTGCCACGTTTACTAAAAGTAGAAGAAAAAATTTATTTTAAACATCTACATGTCCAGAGCCACTAAATAAAATTCGATGAAGCTTGACAGAAATCATTCTGGCATGAAGACCTTTCAAGTTTCTACAAACAAGGCTGATCCAGTATGAGGTACAGCTACTGTTACTAAACAGTAGAGATACCTTTAAATGACTTCTCCAAAACCTCTAAATAAAATTTGACCAAACTTTACAGCATCCAGGCATGAGCACATTTCATGTTCGTGCAAATGATACCAATAAACTATCAAAATTTGAGCAAAGTTACAAATATAGACATAGTACAGTAAAAACACCTCTTTACCAAAACCACTAGATAGAAAATTGACTATACTTGAGAGCATGAACACCCTTTGTCTTATACAGATGATGCCAATCTGCCATCACACATGGCTGCTGTTACTAAATATAGAAAACCTTAATAACTTCTGAATAACTCTTTAACAGAATTGGACTAAATTTGACACAAAGGATCTTGGCATAAGGGTTTTTTTATATTGGATGAATGATGCAGATGTATAGAATTTGAACAGAGATGGATCTAAGTGATCCAGATATTTTTGCCAGCCGCTCTTGTATTTACCTATTAGGCATATGTCAGTGAGGTGAGCAATCTCAAGACCACTTGGACCTCCTGTTAGTGTTTTTTTTTTCTCACCCATGCAACAGAGAAATCTAGCTGTTTTGCTAACCTTACTTTTCTTATCTCAGTCTGGTTATCTCAGTCCGGTTGTCGCGGTCTAGGTGTCCACGCGCTAGGGACTACTTTTAAAAAATAAACCTTTGTTGTCTTCTGCTATGCCCGACGTAGTTGTTCTAAAATCAAACAACAACGACAACAACAACAACAACAACAAACAAACAAATATATAACAAAACAACATAGTAACTTAAGGACTCTCCGTTTTTGAGAAAACACCATGCAAAACATTTCGAGAGAGACAGACATATGCACGTACACGATGTTGAGCTTTTTGGTATTACGATAGTTCGTTCCACACAGCATAGTCAGTTTTATCCTATCTGCAAGCCTGACTCAGTACATTTTCAGGTCAGCGTCATTAAATGTAGCTAAAGCTACCTAACTTGTTTTAAATACTTCGTGTGAAACAAATTATATACTGTTAGCTACATTTAATGACGCTGACCTGAAAATTGACTGTGCTACAGACAGGATAAAATTCTCAATGCTGTGCGAAATGCACTATGACAGAAAACACTGATCTATGCACATAGCCTATAGACCTATACACTTCATATTCTTCCAACGCTGTTAACAACTACAGAAAACTTAGTAACAGCCAGAAATGTGTTATGTCAAACATGCTTTATTCTATTTTTGTTAAGCATCTCCATTGCGCCCCAGTTGAATAAAAAAAATATACCTAAAATATTGAATGACAAATAATGCACTTACCCGCCAGAAGGAATCATTTATCCGTCAACACATTAATCCGTAAGCAAATTTCACTGTAACACTTGCTATATTTCCAAGAGAGAAAAATAAATTTTCAACGAATCAGTGAACTTGAAAGTTTAGCACATGGTTATCAGCTGGGGTCCGTACTTGGAGGGTCTTTTATACAAGGAAGTACTTTTACAATCAATATTAATTACAACACAAGTATGTCACAAACAGTTTCACCTCCTCTAAAGACAGTGATAGTGACACAGATCTCTACCCGCGAATAAACCAAGCACGGACACTCATGCTACATGTATTTACACTACAACAGAGCTGTGAGCCGAGTACAGTTTCATTATGTACAATTTAATTTTCTAAATTGGAACTAATGAAAATGAAACATTTTCTTGTAATAAATATTAAGTATTTATTGTTAATTTCATATAACATCCATATATTAAATGTGATGATACCTAAAAACTATGCAACGTTTAATGTTGTTATTTTGTTTTGACTCACGCATAAAAACTGTGTACTTCGGATGACACGTCACGCCACAGTCCTCATTAACATATTTGTATTAATGCACCGCATGTAAACATTGGCGCATGAACTATACTGCACAAGTAACGGTATTCTTTCTTACATTGAAGGATAATATTGGGTGAGAAAAAGAATCTACGTTGGGATTTGGACCGAGACAAGGAAATCTCAGTCGCGGGGTTGCATTATATGTCTCCCCACTCGTCAAGCCTCGTGGGGAGACAAATAATGTTACCCCTTGACTGGGATTTCCTTGTCTCGGTCCAAACCCCAACATAGATTCTATATTTATCACCCTTTAACTTGCGAAGTCTCAGAACAGTGTTCTGCAGAAGTTGAACAGAAATCATCCATGTGTAAAGGAGTTTCAGATTTGTGCAAATGAAAATTTTTGTAATTTCTCAGTGGAAGTTTAAAATTATTTTGCAAGAATGCTTGAAGGCTAAAGGACCTTCAATTTGTATAAATGTTGATGATTTGCTGTCCGATATGGTTGTCTAAAATAAAGATAGAAATAAATTTTAAAAAACTTTTTCTCCACAACTGCTGAAGTAAAAATCTGACAAATGTTTACAGAAAGCTTCCTGGCAAAAAGGTCTTAGTTTTTGGACAAGTGATGCTGATGTGCTGATGCGCCATTAAGATGAAGGTACTAGACAAACCGCAAAACAAATGTTTTAATAATGTAAACAGCAGCAGATCCTACTGGCACAGACATTTTGGTCTATGGCTTTTGCATATGGATGTTAGGTGGGTGTCAGCCAGGTGAGTGGTTACAGGCTGTCTTGGACTTATTACATTACTGATTAATTTTGCACTGTTTTCAGGTTATTTCCAATTAGAGAGGATGGACTGAACAGAGATGCACAAGAATTACAGTTGCATGAAATAGAGGTAAAATCTTCATTATTTTATGAGTTTGATTGTATTTTTATGATTTCAATTTTAAAAGGGACTTGATCATGTTAAAGAAAAATACTGTACATAGTGTATAAGTGTGCTAGCTGAAAATGTGATTTTTTTTAAATCATTAAAATTGAATACCTGTTCTTGTGCCATTTCTACTGTTGTAATTTATAATTATGATATGAGAAACATCTTTGAGCTTAAATTACACTGGCAAAATTATGTTCAGATAGCATTAATTTTGTTTTCAAATGACCTGAGTGTCAAACCAGCAAGATCTTTTAAATTAAAATAAATGTTGACCTTAATACATTTTCCTTTTTGTCACTATAATGTTAACAGTCAGGTACTTATTCTTATTGTCTCATGAACTGAGCTATTGTTATCGATTGTCTATCAGTGTTAGAGGATTGATGCACATTTAAACCTACATTTATTCTTCTTAGAATGATTTTAATACAATGATAGTATAGTTGTGATATAGTCTGAATAAATGCAGTTCTGGAAATAATTTCTCAGTGTGAGCTTTGTTTCATTTATTATGTGTTGTCAGATTCTTTGCAAGATAAGGTCTATAGTTATGATCAATCAGTTATTGTCCTTGAGCCATAAATTTTGACATTAATAGTTGACTATATTTCATACCGGGTTGTAGGTTTGTATGTTTATGCTAAAACAGAAATAAATGTTTTACTGGTGGTGCATCATGTATTAATTTTCCATTGGAATTTGAATGACTTGGAGTACATCCAAAATTTTGAGCAGTTTGTTGATTTTCTTCTAGTGTTTATATCTCTATCGTATCTTCACTCCCATTCTGTTCAAAATGAAGAGATTATGACTTGGCCTTATTCTGTTCAAAATGAAGAGATTCGGACTATGTTTGGTAATCATTCACTTAAATCAGGTGATAGACTATGACACATTTGTTGTTTCTGTCAGGCTCTACTGTTTATTTTAGCTGGTTAATGTCTCTATTGTATTTTTCTATTTTCTGATGTCTTTTTGCCCTGTTTTGATTGCATCATACATTTTGCTGTTCATATTTTGTATATATTTTTGTTTTAGCATGTTAATTGAAAAATCTGTATGTAATGGTTATATTACAGTAAATATATAAGTGTGTTATCAGATTCTTCCAGCACATTAAAATATGCTTTCAATCTTCCTAAATCAAGCTGCTTTCTAAAAGAGCAATTGCTACATTGTTGGTATATGGTATGCCTCATTCTATTTCATTTGGTTATATTTTAGTACCACAATTGTAGCATTTTGTCATCTCAGTTTAATTTAGTAGTAAGATTTCATTTACACAATATCAGAAGCTCCAAGTAGATTAGTTAAATAATTTACAGTGCTGGAATTTGAATATCTGGAAAATTCTTGATATATTTAAATTTATGCATGGGTAAAAATGACCACAACATAAGGGTCACACTGTTTTAGTTGCACTGATTGTCCAACACAGTCAATAACTTTACTATGTCTGTAAATGAACATGGACTGTTTTATAACATCGGTGGACACTTCATTGAAAATGTATTTTTAATATAAACACATCTTTAAATATTTTATATGTTTGTCACTAAGGCAAGAGAGTATATGCAATATATCTTAGCATGAAAAGGAAGTTTTAAATTGTTTTCAGACAATGTAAACTGTTCTATATATATGTTGAGGGGAATGTAAAATAGCACAAATGGTCCATGTTAGATGAATGTTTGTTTTAATAGAATAATTGTATAATCACTTTTATTTGTAATGTATGAAAATATCCTTTATGTAGAGATATCCTTTAAAGTGGGTTTTCAACTGTAATTTACATTATCTGAAATTATAGAAGAATATTTGGGCTTCGTTATAGCACACTTCTGCAGGGTACTGTGGAGATTTTTCATATTAAACGTCAGATTTATGAATTCATTTATCATGTTTATTGAACAGTTTGTATTTGAAATAATATTTAGGGTGCTGATAGCTCGATATAAAAGTAGTTGAACTAAAATGCAATCTTATTTGAAGAACAAAGATGATGAATCATAGTTGTGACTTCTTGGGGGAGTGGCAAAAATGAGAAGCTACATTCTGTTACATTATTCATAGGCTATTGTTTTATTTTAGCATTATGCATGCCCAGTGCCCAATTCTGAACAGTATATACCGAGGATTTATCTAGACTAATATGCAGATCGTGGTCACCACTTTTTGTTTGATTATTTCAGTGAAACAGCACACACACCATTTTATAGTGTGTTCTGTATTGGTAATCAGTCTGTGCAGTTGGTTGTGTGTTATACTGTATGGATAATAACAGTACAATGGTTCCCCTCTTATAAGTCACTGTTCCTGCACTGAAATGATGTCCCTGTATGTAGCATTGTATTGATCTCATGATAAACCTTTGTGTGATGACAGGACCAGATGGATTTCATATGGTGTAGCTATGCATTGAAGCCATCAGATTTAAAAATTATTCCTACAATTATCAGATAAGTTATTTACTCCAACTATGAATACAAAACATCATTTGATATTTGTTATTTACATATACAGTATCTCACTTTCTTTGATTTTTACATGACTACCATGTTATGATATTGTCCATCCCTCCATCCATCTGATCATCCTGCCATCTATCCAGTTACAATCCGCACAATTTATACTGTTATGTATATTTAATTTGCATTGTTTGTTTGGTTGTTTTTTTTTTAAGGTATTTTTTTTTTAAATTTCATTATTTGCTATTGTAATGTAACATTGTATGTTGGACTTAACCTTATCCAAAATCAAGTTTATTTTTCTATTTTACCAGAATTATTGATTTTTTAAAATTTTATGCTGTAAACAACTAATACATAGCTAAAATATTATCTATGTGTATGGGTTTAATATCAGAATCATTATTAATAGAAGTAAACATGTTTATTTGGGTCTGGGTCTAGGTTATTGGAATTTCCCTACAATTTACCTGGTGTACCTGACATAGACCAGGTATATATTATAATTTTAGTAACGGACTTTCTAAATATAACCAACATTTTATTTATGAACATTAAGAAGTTTCTAGAAGCTTATTTTCCAATAGGTATTTTTTTTATAGAAAATGCTAATTGTCAAGTAGAGGACTGTATAATCTTGTCACTGGAAAAAGTATTCATTAATGCTTTAAGATCTAGCAGAATCAGTTTGTATTATTGTTGTGTCCAGAAGTTCATATGGGATGGAATTTATTTCTTAAAATTATTTAATTCAGTGATTTTTTTTTTCCACTGGAAATACAGAATGCTCATAAAAAAGTAATATTCTTGGACAGAGACATTCATTGGGATTTATAGTGGATTCAAACCTGGAATTATATTACTATGTTTCAACAAAAGACTGTTGTTACAACATCACAATACAGGCCACCATAGGCACATCAACACCAGCAGCATTGGATTTAATATATATTTTCACTAAAGTTTATTCAGAGCTTTTATTATTATGACTTGTGTCTGTAATTCTTGGATTATTTTGAATTTAATGCACAATACCATAAGTTCTTTTTTTTCATTTTCACTTTGTTTCCAGGGGAAATAAATTGTGTGTTGAATTTTACAAAGCTTGTTGCTTTTCATTTTTTTCTGTTACTTATTTTAAGAGCATAGACTTGTAACAATTCTTAAACAAATTTTTTGAATGACTTGCTCTTTGGGTAAGGAAAAAGTTTTTCATGGTCAAAAGGTCAAGGGTGAAGGTTACTTTGAATAAAAGAAGGAAAATGATCTCTGCACAGTATCTTAGTTCTACATTACAGAACTTCATCAACCATTGTGGATAGCAGATAGCATACACTCAGGGTAGGAAAGAAAGTATTAACTTTGGGTTGAAAAGGTCAAAGGTTACAGTCACTGTGACTGAAGAGAAATGGTGAATCAGCAGTCTACATTAGTTCTCGTTCACAGACCAGGATGAACTTTGTGGATGGCTTGCACATGGGGTGAGAGAAAAGCCTAAAGAATTTTGCATTGAAAAATCAAAGATCCAGGTCACTGGACTAAATGAAAAACAAGTTTCTGCACAAAAGCATTAGTTTTACATCACACAGAAGGAAAAAGGCTTTTACATAGCAACATTACTATGGACCACATACCTTCACCAAAGTTTGTGGAGGGCTTGCACTTTTAGGTTCAGAAGAGGCCTTTGGTTTTGGGGTCAAAAGGTCAAAGGTTAATGTCATTGTGGCTGAAGAAAATTGGGTTTTGCAGAATAATTTTTGTTCTAGGGTAAATTCCTTGACCACATTTTGTGGATAACTTGCACTTAGTTTAATAAAGAAACATAAGTTTTGGATCTAAAGGTGAAATTCTTGGTCATGATAAGAAAATACTGGTTTCTGTGCAGCAAATTTAAATCAGGACCACATACCTTGACCATAGGTTAATATTATTAAAACCTATTGTCATCTGTGCCCTGTGAGAGAGCTATTCATTATGAGGTGGGCATATAATATGTATTGATATTGTTTGCATATTTTTGGCTGGCCAGTTTGAAAATGATTCTTAACAAGTGGGAATTTTTACAAGTTTGATTCAAGGCATCTAAGAAATTATATACATAGGAATTATTGGAAAGATGAAAATAGTTTCAGTTTGGGTGTCTGATACAGAAGAATGCATTGAACATCTGCATGAAATGCCATATCTAAGATATAAAATTAAATAGATATGTAAGAAATAATGAATACTGGAATTGATTTCAGAAAATCTGTGCGAACAAGGCAGCATATGCACGGGTTCTTAAAGCATACAAAATGATGCTGGACTTCTATGGAATGAAACTTGAGGATGAAAAATCTGGGAAGATAGAGCGTGCCAAGAACTGGAAAGACAGATTTCAGCATTTAAATAAGTAATGGATATATTTAAATCTACCTGTGTGAAAGGAAATATATTTTTTTTGTAAGGGGTGGGGTTTGAGTCAATTTTATATTTCTGTTTTTGGCAGTATAACTGTAATTTCTTTCTTTTTGCTCATACCCATACAAGGTTTGGTCTAGTGATGTGGGTTTAATGCCATTTTTCAGCATATAATAAAGCTATACCTGACATCCAGCATATCATAAAGCTATACCTGACATCCAGCATATCATAAAGCTATACCTGACATCCAGCATATCATAAAGCTATATCTGGCATCCAGCATATAATAAAGCTATACCTGGCATCCAGCATATAATAAAGCTATACCTGACATCCAGCATATAATAAAGCTATACCTGGCATCCAGCATATAATAAAGCTATTCCTGGCATCCAGCATATAATAAAGCTATTCCTGGCATCCAGCATATAATAAAGCTATTCCTGGCATCCAGCATATCATAAAGCTCTACCTGGCATCCAGCATATCATAAAGCTATACCTGGCATCCAGCATATAATAAAGCTATACCTGACATCCAGCATATAATAAAGCTATACCTGGCATCCAGCATATTTCAGGGAGGAGAACCCTAACCCTGGGAAGATCATCTTGATATTGAGGAGACCCTGAATAAGTCAGATTTCCTGCATTCCATATGCACATGTAGAGGAGTTTTATCATTCATTCTCATAATTTAGTTTCACAGTACAAGTTCCAAAGCTTCAACTTTTGCTAAGCAAATTATAGTGCGTGGGGCCATGTATGTGCAATACACTCATCACTTGCAGCTCTGGTGATAGGCAATTATTAAGTGTAACATAATAAATTGGAATTCACTGTAATACAGAATATTATAAAGAACCATAAAGAAGTCACTGTTCTTCCAATTTGGTTTATTTTGCTCCATTATGAGGCTGTAAAAGATAAATATGTAGTTATTACTTACATGATGCAGCCAAATTAATTTAGGTTACATGTAGTATAAAATGTATGTGCTTAATAATTGATTATGTAAGATTAATAATAATACAGATTTTAGTTGTCAAACATTTTCAGGTGCACTGGGGAAAGAAACTAAAACTTGCACTTTGCCCTTGGCTCAGAAACTTCCATAATGCTCCAGCAAATCATGTAAGATCCATAAATAACTGATCAGCAGAGGTTATTTCAACATATCAATCACTGTACACATTTCAACAGTCAGTTATCAAAAAATAATTTCAGAATGTAAATTTTTCTTGCTTTTGTAGAACATTATATGTAGATTAAAAATCTGTTTGTCGGGGAAAATTTACTCCAACCAAATTCCAAAATCAAATTTTAAAATAATGAAGAGTTGGAGTATTCAAACTCACTGACTGCATTACCTCCCTTGCTCAGTAGGCTAAACGTGATACCAGAACAAGTGAAACACACACTAAAAATAAATAAATGTAGAAATGTATTGATTGCAATTTTATTTGAAGAAAAATGACAGACTTTTATGATTATAAAAAGAAAAAGGGCTATAATTTTCTTTTTTCAAATTTTTTAAATGACAATGGTGTTATGCTGAGAATGGTATTTCATGTCATTTTCTGATTGATATTATTTTTGAGTGAAAAGAAAAAAAAATATCAGAGCTCAACAGAATATTTTTGGCCCCCCCCCCTCCTCCACCAAAACTTAAATGGTCAGTGATCAGTAGTTGGACCCCAATGAACTACATGTAGCTTAATATATGTTCTATTTGAGTGTTGATATTTGAGTATCAACACCTAAAGCTTGTGTTAATTCATCTTGACAACAGTTCACATCTGTAGTCTCAAGCGTTTTATCTACCGTCTACGTACCAAGATTAATTTATTTTCTCCATACAACCTACATTGTATCCTGCCTTTATCTACTGTCTATGTACCAAGATTAATTCATTTTCTCCATACAACCTATACTGTATCCTGCCTTTATCTACCGTGCACATACCAAGATTAATTCATTCTCTCCATACAACCTACACTGTATCCTGCCTTTATCTACTGTCTATGTACCAAGATTAATTCATTTTCTCCGTACAACCTACACTGTATCCTGCCTTTATCTACCATCTACGTACCAAGATTAATTCATTTTCTCTGTCTGTGTACCAAGATTAATTCATTTTCTCCATACAACCTACACTGTATCCTACCTTTATCTACTGTGTACGTACCAAGATTAATTCATTTTCTCCATACAACCTACATTGTATCCTACCTTTATCTTATGGTCCAACTCCTAAGGCGGTTAACACTATTTGCTAATTAACATATTTATTTTGAGCTTTTTGGACGTATATGTTTTTAATTATTCTTTGTTTAGTTTACATTAACATAAATGGTACATTGTAATGCTCAGTGTTAAATCATGTAAGTTTTTTTAACCAGTGATACCTTTGTACTTACTGAGACAAGTTATTTTAACCAGTGATGCCTTTGTACTTACTGAGACAAGTTTCAGATCATTGAATTAAAAGTAACAACTATGTTTAGCAAGATCATAGATCAGGTCAAATGCCACCAAAGTACAGGAATGCACTGCCTGACAAAGGATAATCTTTGGTTGGAATGGAGATTCTCATCAATACAAGTATCTGCCAACTTACAGGATTTCAGTTTAGGTAAATTTTATTCTAACATGATTTCAAATAATTGTTTTTAATTTTATTTTTTTAGTGAATACTAAACAATAATGAAATTATTTGTCTAAAATGAGCAGATTAGGATTCATAAATGGCTAAAATGAATTGTATTAAAGATAATTGAATTGGTTGTTTTCAATGAAACTTAAAGGCAGTGAAACAAACATTTGTGCAATTTTAAGTTCTGCAACCACACTTTTAATTGCAATTATTCATCAGTAGTACACTGACATTTATAATAATAACAATAAATATGGAGTTTTCAATTATAGATGATTACAGATGTTTTACAAATGTTTTAAACAGCAACAGTTAGTATTGACCTTCTATTAAGGCATTGGATCAATGAAGAATTTACCTAGCATTAAAAAGATGGAAGTATGTGAACTTACTTCATAATAAATAATTATTGATGATTATTTGAATTATACCCTATGTTTGTATTTCATCTGGATGCTACCATTGTTTCATAAACTTGTATGGACCAATCAAATTATGCTTGATACATCATAGGAGTTTGCACTGGAATATGTGTTGCAGCTTTTTGAAAAGGTATTAACTATTGCTTCCCAGACCACTAGTCAGAGTAGAATGCAGGGTTGGCTGTCAGGGCAGGGTTCTGGTTGCCAGTTAAAGCAGGGTGTTGGTTGCTTGTCAGGGTAGAGTTCTGGTTGCCATTAGGTCAGGATGTTAGTTGTCTGTCAGGGCAGGGTTCTGGTTGCTTGTCATGGCAGGATGCTGGTTGCCTTTCTGTGCATTAATGATATTACTCAAAGCTGATTCACTAAATTAGTGTATTGATTTGAAGAGATGGCTAAGTTGCACCACTTTAATAAATTTGTTGTTTTTTTTGTATCTATCGCAACACAGAAGCAAAACTGCATTTGTGCTCTTGTAGTTTGCTCCAGAGTGCAGTTTAAGAGACAAATGTAATTACATGACAGTGGTTTATGTGGAAAGTCATGAGATAATATTTATGACAAATATAATTACAAGAGAGTGGTTTATGTGGAGTGTCATGTGATACCATTTGTGACAAATATAATTACAAGACAGTGGTTTATATAGTGTCATGACAAATGTAAAGTACAAACAAACACTCATTTGCCAGTCTCATGAAAAATGATATTTCCTTGATATATATGATCTGTTTAAGATACATTTTTACAAGTTAGTCATTATTTCATTTGTATAGATTAATTTTATATATTTTTGTATAGTTGTAAATATTTGATTTTCAGAAAAATGAAAAAAGTGTTTTGTTTACAAGATCTCCAATTAGGTTGTTGCTTTGAATGTCTGATGCCCACAAGAGATTTCAGATGGTACTTCAACTCTTTTGTTAAAGACTCTGGAATCCCCAATCATATTTGTGTATCTGCTGTGACATTAAAACAAGTTTCAAGATCCTTGGGTCATTTCCATGAAGACAGAACTGCACTGGTGTTAGTGGCCTTCACACTGGTATATGCACACTTTTGATTAAAACACAGTGTCATAAATCCAGTTATGTGATGTGTTCTAATTGTCAGAAGTTATTTAAAATGTTGAAGATAGCAAATTTTAGAGTTTGATGCCTTCAGAGCTCAAACTTTGCTATATTCTTCATAACTGACTAGAGCATGAACCCTAGAGTGTCATTTGATTAATCTGTGTGTCATCTTGAGTGGACAATTCAAACTATTTTCTGCAGAAAATGTTCATTGTATGAATTCATAATTCTTGTCAAGGCTGATCAAGCTTAATTCCAGTTATGGTGTCATTGCCTGAAGAACTTACCATCAAGCCAGCAAGTTTGGAAAACCTAACCACCCACGTTTATTCTAATTACTCTGTAGCAGTAACCACAAGGATGAAGAAAACAATTATGCAGTCAAGTTTTGTTTTTTATTCAAATAAAGTTTCATGTATATCTTCAAAGCTATGCAACCATATGACACATTAATGTATTCAGCAACATTTGTGTGAATGAAATCATTCTTAATATGATACTTCCATGCTTTGAAAAGAAGAGGGCTGTAGTCTTTAGTATTACAGTGTTGATAGCACCAATTCATTTATTTATGAAATATTTATTTTGCATGCATAAAACTTTGCCTATGAATGCATCTAAGATGCTTAATTATCACAACACTTATGTTCAACTTGGGGTTTTTCCTTAATGTAGTTCATGGCATCATTAAACCAATTAAGATCATATATATTTAATTCATTTTTCAACAGACTGACTTGTAAGGTACAAGCTTGGACACAACATAAAAATAAATCAGCATAGGTTAAGTTACATTTTTCTGATCCAAGGCATCCTTTCCAAAACCAAAGAGGTATATTTTAAAAAAAATTCCAATCTTGATCAGAGATTATCTCATTATCCAGGCCTCCTTGTTGTGATTTTCTCAGAAAATTATTTTAACTTTTCTTGGTATATCTCGTGAAGTACACGACAAATTCTCACCAAATGACTTAAAACCTAGCTGGTCTGCAAATCAGGTTACAGTAAAATAATATATGCGAGACTGCACTCTATATGGCTTCTAAGAAATTATATGGGCAGTATAGATCTCTTTAAAAATGATAAACATGGGTGCCACAACTTCTACAGCTCAGGCAAGAAAATAATTCGAGACAAAAATCAAACTACCTATATTTACTGTAAATGCTCAGTAGATCAAGTGGATTGTCTGTGTTAGTGTATTCTCTATGTTAGTGTATTCTCTATGTTAGTGTATTCTCTGTATTAGTGTATTCTCTATGTTAGTGTATTCTCTGTGATAGTGTATTCTCTGTGTTAGTGCATTCTCTGTATTAGTGTATTCTCTGTATTAGGGCATTCTCTGTAGACCTATTGTTTTCTTTGTAGACCTAGTGCATTCTCTGTAGACCTAGTGTTTTCTCTGTAGACTTGTGTTTTCTCTACATTAGTGTATTCTCTGTATTAATGTATTCTCTGTAGACCAAGTGTATTCTCTGTAAACCTAGTGCATTCTCTGTATTAGTGTATTCTCTATATCAGTATATTCTTTGTAGACCTAGTGTATTCTCTGTAGACCTAGTATATTCTCTATGTTAGTGTATTCTCTGTCTTAGTGTATTCTCTGTAGACCTAGTGTATTCTCTATGTTAGTGTATTCTCTATGTTAGTGCATTCTCTGTCTTAGTGTATTCTCTGTAGACCTAGTGTATTCTCTATGTTAGTGTATTCTCTGTATTAGTGCATTCTCTGTCTTAGTGTATTCTCTGTAGACCTAGTGTATTCTCTATGTTAGTGTATTCTCTGTGTTAGTGCATTCTCTGTCTTAGTGTATTCTCTGTAGACCTAGTGTATTCTCTATGTTAGTGCATTCTCTGTCTTAGTGTATTCTCTGTAGACCTAGTGTATTCTCTATGTTAGTGTATTCTCTGTATTAGTGCATT
>JAECUM010052324.1:0-32261 GCA_016617855.1 Megalonaias nervosa
AGAGAGAGAGAGAGATTTTTTAACATAGTATCCAAATAAACATAAATATCTATTACTACAAGATTAAAGATAAATATATAAATATAGTAAATTGCAAAATTACTTAAACTATTCACGAATAAACATAAAGATATATCAAACAAAAAGGTACATTTCTTACAAGCTATAAGGTAAAGATTTTCATTTTCTGTAAATTGTATATAAAATAAAATAAAAATATGTTATTGCAATTAAATCCTCACTGTAGATCTGCCTTAATGTGACATTGTTTAATTGATAGCTTCTATAAAACAGCTTTGGCATTATGATACAAAATATTCGGATAAAGTGTAATTTATGAAACGCAATATCAAAGCATAAACCATGTTAATGATTCTAAGAGGCAATATAAAATGCATGAGTGTGAATTTTAATTATCAAAATAAATAGATTTGTAGCTAAATGTTTTTATGAATTGCTGTTGTTGTTGTTGTTGTTATTGTTGTAGGGTTTAACACCATTTTCAAGTAGAATATAGGCTATACATGGCGGCCAGTATTAATGGTGGAGGAAGAACCCGGGAAAACCCGGAAAGAACCACCGACCCACGAGAAGCTACTATCAAACTTTCTCACATACCCACATTGCCCGAACCTGAGACTCGAACCAACGCAGACAGAGGTGAGATGGCAATGATCTGTAACAGTGAGCGCTTTAGACCACTTGGCCACTATTATGAATTGAAAACAGAGAATAAAACTGGAACTATTTTCTTGGTGCAGCCTTTATTTGCCTGACTTGCAAACTTTGCCATGTTTTCTCAACAGCAAGTATTTCATATATGTATCAGTTTCTAAACAAATATAAAATTTTTGCTTCATTTAATTATAAAAAGTCCATAAGATATAAATTTTTATTATTTAGTACACCACAGTCAGGCACCTAGTATATGTAATTAGATTGTGTTGAGTAATGTTACATAATAATAGTAGCCCTCCCACCCCAATCTGGCCATGAATAGGCTTTCACTAGTAGTAGCCCTCCCATCCCAATGTGGCCTTAGATCGCTTTTCATGAATAGCAGCCCTCCACCCCAATCTGTCCTTGAAAAGAAGTCTAATTTTGAGCAATCTGAAAAACCTGCTTTTGTGCAGATTACACCACTCCCTCAATAACTCGTGCCCTGATTACTCGTGAACCCATTTATAATGTGGGGTCAGTTATGGATTCCATTTTTTTTTTTTTGTTGCTAGAAAGTACCCAAACATTTACCCCATTTGTTGAAAATGAAGAAAATCGCCATATAAAAATTGGTAACTGAAACCTTGATATATTGCTCATTCGATCGTCAAAAATGGTTGATATGACCTGGAAATATGAGTCAGCATTATGAAATTATCAACTTTCAATAAGAAGTCGTGTATTTTGTTAAAATTTCTTTCCAAACAACATTCTTGTTAAATAAGTTGTTGTTTATTATCAATTGAAATCCGAGTATTAGATCTGTCTCTTAGTTTAGTTTAAGTGTAATGATTGTACATACAATGTGCCCAGTTGTATTCAAACATGAAATATATGAATCTACCGTAGCATCTATGTCTGCGAGTGTTTCTGTGAGAACCTAATTAAGTGTCAACCTTGTTTCGATACCTGACTGTGCAAGTATTTGTTGCATTGTTGCAATGAATTAAAAGCTGACCTTCTTGTATTACAACATTAATTACATCTTTTGTATCAAATAAAGGGGGTGGAATAAATTAAAAGTTAAAATTCAGGCAAATCCAACCTGCATAAGTGCAAGCACTGCCCCAGTCATGTCAGGTCAACTCATTTCAAGTGATCAACTGAACTCTTATAATTCTTTAGTGAATGTAATATATTAAAGTACCTCAGATTAGCATACTTATTCCCAAACGTGATGAAAGCTTGAAAGACAAGCAAGTGAAATGAATACTTTATTAAATAAAAATCTGGTTCACATATACGTTTTATTAGGGAGAAGCTAAGTTTCAGAGTTTGTAGTTAAATTGCAATTCCTGAATTGGCACTCAGAGAGTTTTGACATTGAAGCCTGTTTCATGGACCAAATGTTCTATTTCTTTAACAAAAGTAATCTTGTTTGAATTTGAATCAGTAAATAGTCTGGTTTTGAGATTTAAAAATGAGTATTCAGCCATTAAATAGACCATTTTGACCCCACCTCCCTAGGCAGTTGTCTCAATGTCCAGCAAGGATGGCATTATTGTGTGTTGTTATCGTTGTCCCTCGATAACTTGCGCGCTCGCTTATAGCGTGGTCTATGTTTTTGGACCCATTGTGTGTGAGTTATCAAGGGAGAGGTGCATTTGAGTACAAAAGAAGATATGTGTACAGTTAAGTCTGGAAAGTTAAAACTGTAAAACTTCAAAAATGAATGTAATGGCCTGAAAATTTAAGTATAAACAAATATATGCTGAGCAAAATTCATTTGTCATCTTCAAGTTATCTTGTTGTTAATCCTGATGACAAGACCTTTGTCCCGAAAAGTGTCTTTAAAAAATATAATAGAAAAATGCATAAAGCAGAAAAATGTGTAAAATAAAAGAGAAAAATGATTAAAATAAAATAGAAAAATGATTAAAAAAATAGACAAATGTGTAAAAGAAAATGGAAAAATGTGTAACAAAAAGAAAATGGAAAAATGTGTAAAAGAAAATAGAACAATATGTAAAGAAAATAGAAAAATGTGTGACATACAATAGTAAAATGTGAAACATAAAACAGAACAAAGTGGCCTGAAAATTGAAACTGGTCCTTTATATGTCAATATAAATATACCTATCAAATTTCATTAGGTTTGCTGAGGTACTTTTGCACAATCTTACAATCAAGCTTCTCGAATGGAAAGACAGACATATAAACAGACATATTAAATCTAGATAGCCCCTCCCAAAAATGACTGGAGCATAAACATTACAAGATATATACTAGACTTTAGAAAGCATGAATCTCATGTGGATCAAAGCAATGTAAGTAACAAGAATTTGAATTGAAAAGTTACAAACGGAAGGAAAACGTAAATGCCAGTAGCCTATCATCGCTACTCATACCCTCATTTTTCCCGGTGTACCCAATGCAAGCTTCAATGTGTCTTCTAGCATTGCCTCCACTACAGAATCCTCCTTGTATCGATGAAGACGTCCACATCCAAGTGGTGGAAGTGCCAAAGTTGTTACACCAAATGTTTTACACTTCTCGAAGCAAGTTGTCATGACTTTCCTCACTTCCTGTAGAAAAGGGATTAGGAGTAAACATATAACAAAACTGAAATATGCTTCAGCAAGGATTAAAAGAACAAATGTTTTTATTTTCTTCAAATAATACAGGTCAAGACCATGGACATTCAAATCATATAGGTCAAGACCATGGATATTCAAATCATATAGGTCAAGACCATGGATATTCAAGTCGTATAGGTCAAGACCATGGACATTCAAATCATATACGTCAAGACCTTGGACATTCAAATCATAAAGGTCAAGACCATGGACATTCAAATCATATAGATCAAGACTATGGACATTCAAATCATATAGGTCAAGACCATGGACATTCAAATCATAAAGGTCAAGACCATGGACATTCAAATCATATAGATCAAGACTATGGACATTCAAATCATATAGGTCAAGTCCATGGACATTCAAATATATAGGTCAAGACCATGGACATTCAAGTCATATAGGTCAAGACCATGGACATTCAAATCATATAGGTCAAGACCATGGACATTCAAATCATATAGGTCAAGACCATGGACATTCAAATCATATAGGTCAAGACCAAGGGCATTCAAATTATATAGGTCAAGACCATGGACATTCAAACCATATAGGTCAAGACCATGGACATTCAAACCATATAGGTCAAGACCATGGACATTCAAATCATATAGGTCAAGACCATGGACATTCAAATCATATAGGTCAAGACCAAGGGCATTCAAATTATATAGGTCAAGACCATGGACATTCAAACCATATAGGTCAAGACCATGGACATTCAAACCATATAGGTCAAGACCATGGACATTCAAATCATATAGGTCAAGACCATGGACATTCAAATCATATAGGTCAAGACCATTGACATTAGTATATTCATTGGAAAAAGATGACCAATAAACAGCCAGATGGAGATCATATATGTGATTATAATATCAATTAATTTATCAATCAGTCAAATGAACATGAGTAGCTATTTAATAGGAGATTACAAATTAACATCACTTATGATCTGTGTCATGCATCTTCAAGGTATCACTAAACTAATTATGTTCATGATAAGTATATGTAGTTTTTCATTTATTGTTTAGAGTTTTAGTGAAATACGGTTCATTAATGAATAGTCAACACATCATGACTATAATACTTAATTTCAAGGTTAACATGAACATGACACACAAAAATCAGCCCGTTTAGTTATGTGACAACTTCTGGATGCACAGCTGCATTTAAAGAAGGGATATGAACTTTTGTGCAAGTAAACTTTACTAGAAATGGCCAAGTCACATGTGATCACTTTTTCATTATATGTAAAAATCAAGAGGCAGAATTTAATGAATGTTTTCTTTTTTGTTTAGGCCTTAATCCTTCTTTCTATTGAAAATAAGTAATAATTTTCAATTCAGCTGATCTGCATGAAGATTCTGAGAAAAAAATTAATGATTTTTTTAGTATTATCCAATAAACTCTTAACAGTAGGTCACAGTAACCCATTTAAACTGTATCTAAGACATATTCATCTGAACAGATACAAACATAGCATATTAATGAGACTGTGTGTAAAGTCTGCCTCAACTCCATTATGATCCTGTCTTCACACATAATTAACTGGCAAAATTACAGTCTATCTGAGGTTTATTTAGTCCCTTCAAACCTTATAAATTTCCAACCAAACCTTGTTCTGTTAGAGAGAATTTGAAAATTTGGAAAAATTCAGTCATCAACAATGAGTGCAATGTTAAATGCTATTTTAAGTAGATGGGCAGCCTAATTGTACATTATAAGATGCATGGTTGTGACATATATACTTGTTCTGGTAAAAGTAAAAGTCGGTTCATCTATACTTTATACAATGTGCATGATACCAACAACTATATTCAGTAAAATTAAAATAATGTGGAGAAAGTTACAGTGCTAAAAGTAGCTGAATCATGAAACTGTAAGTAGAATATAGGCTTTATCAATTTTTGTCTTCATGATAAACTACATATACCAAAACAATGCAGCATGAATAAAAAGGATGTTCTAACATATTTATAAATTTCATAATAGAGTAGCATTAAAAATATTAGTGACTAAATTTAAGTATAAATAAAAAATACATAAGACTATATATATAGATAACTGCTCATTTATTAGTGTTACACAACTTTATTTTTATATCTCTTGTTGTAAATTACCTCTAGTGATTCTGATATTTAGGAATCCAGACATTTTCTTAGATTTTGTCTTTAGGGTTTGTTTTGTATGTGTAAGCTGTTTATTGTCCTTAAAAAATGAGCTTGTTTAGCTTGAAACATTGGGAAACCATTTCATATATGCATCATAATCTTTATGTCAATAAATATACATAAAAATTTGTCCAAATTGAAAACGTTTTCCCTGACAGAACAAATTTTGGCTGGAAATGTTAATAATGTTTCATTAGGAATTAAATAACAGTCAGCTAGACTGTGTCTGTGTCACACAAATACTTTTGAAGAAAGGATGTGGGGTATGATCCATAATAGACTGGAGGCAGGCTACAGTAGTATAAGAGAAACAAACAAGGGAGGTGCAAGCTACAGTGGACAGCTAGGCCAAGGATTTAAACAACAAAGCTAAGGTTTCAAACAAATTCTGACAAAAAACCATAGAAAGTAGGTCATAGCTAATAAAATGTTGGTACATAACATATTCATTTTAAAATGCACATTCAGAGTCTGTTTCATTGCAATATCTGACAAGGTATGAGGATTAGACAATACATATCTATAAGCAGTCTGAAGAAATCCTTTATATAGCAAGCAATCCAGTTGATGCAGGATACACTATGTCAAAATGTACTCAGAGTCCAGGGTATATGTCCATATGTGCAGGGGAAGAAAACTACATTGCCCTGCAACAACTAAAATGTAATGCTCTGCAACCATTTTACCCTTTGTGGAAGCTTGGTTGGGCAACTAAAAAATATTGTTAAAATGATCATGTTAATAATTATTATGTAACTTTATACATTTTCCAGTGACAAACATTTAATCATTAAACTTTCCCTTTAGGAACCTACAGCAGTGTGCTCAAACTGTCTCCATATATAGCTGAGTTTTGTTATCTACTGCAAATTATTTCCATATATAGTTGAGTGTTGTGTGATTGCAGTTGGTAAGATATAGTTGAGTGTCAGGTTGTTGCTGTTGGTAAGATATAGTTGAGTGTCGGGTGGTTGCTGTTGGTAAGAGGTCACACTAATACTAAAAGCCTCCAAGGAAGAACCCTTAAAGAAGCAAGACTTGTGAATCTTCGTCTTTTGTCAACACATCAATATATGGTAAAGGTATCTTTCATCCTTGTCAAGACAAATACTAAATGGCAGAACAATAGTAAATAGCATACCCTTTCAGTGTCATCTACATGTGTCTTCAACATAACATGGAGAACCACATCACATTTCAGATTTCCAGTACCTTCTGTTAAAACAAATCCATCTTCTTCAGATTGAACATTGTTGTTGTACATCTAAAAGGAAAGCAACAGATCCATCAATCCATGTTTGAGGGTCTCCTTACAAAATAAAGTGAAGAATAAAAAAATATCAAATAAAGGTTCCTATCATATTACCCAAAGTACATAAGAGTAAGCAAACTATTTTGTATAATATTTGTTTTACATAAGCTAAAATCCGATTAATATTCAGTTTAAAACAAAAAAGATATACTTATTTCAAAAGAATAACTATGAATTTAATGTTTTGGGGAATCAAGTTTTGTGGATTTTGTGTTTGCAGCAAGCAACAAATTTAAAGATCCTATAAAACTGCTCCTATTGTCGAATGTGACTCTTTTTCTAAGAAAACACAAATTTAAAGACCCCAAGAAAACGATCATCCTGTCGAATAGGACCTCTTCTCTGAAAACACAAATTTAAATACCGTGAGAAAATGCTTCTCCTGTTGAAAAGGATCCATTCTCTGAAAACACGAATTTAAAGACCCCCCAGAATGCTGCTCCTGTTGAACAGGACCCATTTTACACAAACACAGTCCCAAAGAAAAAGCTCCTCCTGTTGAACAGGACCCCTTTTACAAAAGCACAAATTTAGAGTTCCAAAGAAAATGCTCCTCCTGTTCAACAGGGTCCCTGTTACAAAAACACAAATCAAAAGACCCAAATAAAATACTCTTCCTATCAAACAGATCAGGTTTTTCCAGAAACAGAAATGTATTGATCAAAATATATTTACAAAGCAATGCAAAAACTGATAATGGTAAAATAAAAGAATTCAAAGTAGTCATTAATTAATGATGACTGAGTGACTGAAGTAATCAAGACCTACAATTAGATTCTTAAAATCTTGGTAAGCTCTTCAACCAGTTCAGTTTGACTGAATTCATTTGTTTCAACTGGGGCGTGTTTAATCTGGACAAAATCTATTATTTAGAAACAGGTTTAAAACAAAATCCTGCATCTCTACTAGCCGGTAGGCTAGTGTGATCTTAATTGTTTCTTTAATTCTGGTTTTACAGCAAATGGCCATAAACATGGTCAAAGTGTGATTATGAGCTTTATATCTCATAATGGTTTTTAATAAATTATGACTCATCGGGTCAGTGAATACCTGAAATGGAGCCATATTTCAGTGATCAAATTGTAGTAGCAATTTTATACAGTGAAAGATACTCAGCAGTTCTTTCATTCCAGGAAAAAACACAATAATTCCAATTTGTACATGCTATGCCAATATTGTGTTATACACACACAATTGTAGATTGTAATGGTTATGTGTTCAACCGGTCTCTTTCTACAAACACAACGCAAACTGTTCAGTTACATCATATACATTTTTTGTTCTCATCCAGCTTTCTGAATATAATGGTTTAGTCAAACTATGCACGCCACCTATCATGTTTAATACTTTGTACTGGAACCATTTTCCCATTTTCAACACCAGCATAAAATTTGACATTGTCACCTTTTATGAAATTATGATACAAAAACCTGACTAGGAATGAAAACCCTCCAATTTTTTGGTATAACAGAATGTTTCAGAAATCATAAACATGCACATGTTATTAAAGTTTTATTAATGTCCAATACAAATTTTTATACTATTAACAGTATAAGGTGAAATATGTTAAGTCTTAATGAGATTGAGATATTTCCGTCATTACTAATTTGGTCTACGTAATCGTTTTGAACAATGGATTTCCCTGACAGAGATGATTATGATTCCAGCAATTCACTTCCTGTGCTTGACACATATATGAATTTAACTGCCTTAATTGTATCTTCCCTGAAATGGTAATGGAATAAATGGCATTATGGTGAGTATAATTACTTCCGAAAACAATCTACAATCTATATATATATATATATATATATATATATATATATATATATATATATATATATATATACTGTACAATGGACTTTTAAAAAATCCATGGTTGGTCAACTTGAACTGGGTATGTGGATACGATGTCAACATGCCGATCACTTTTTCAAAAAGGTGCCAGAAAATGAAGTATAATGCCTTGTGCAGGACCCATTGCATATGAGAGACAGGCTCAAAGCAACTGTAGTTTACATTACAAATCACAACCCGACTTATAATATGTGTAAATGAGAATCATGCCACTGTTCTCTAAGACTTTGCTTCAAACTTAAAAAATGTTAACTTAAAGTACAGTGGTACCTTACTAATCAAGGCTACAATCAACCAAATATCTCTTGCAAAGAAGAATTTTTGTTCTTCCTTTAAGCAGTTTGTTATTCAAGATATCTTAGTTGTAAGCAAAAGTGTCTGCATTGATGACTTAATGGATTTTGTAAAATCTTTTTAACTGAATTATTTTTTAAAATTACAAACTTGTACAATTTTTTGGCCTCCTGCTTTGACATGCTTTGACAAAGGACTGAGAAATTACACTTTCTTTGCTCAGATCTCTTGAAGGAGGGACAATATTTAAAAGTGCATAGGCCTGCAAATATTAAAATTATTTAAAGTCATGTTCACAACAATAACAATGATATATATTTTCACTAGATGTTTAATAAATGTTTCTTTTTTTTAAAAATCCAAACCTTGATGGCAAAACACTTTATTTTTATCATACACAAGCAGTCCAAATGCACCTTATATCATTCACATGGCCTGCATAACTTTCACAGTTGACTGTTTCACAAAGAAGGCTTATATAGTTGTGAAAAAGAACATACTATGTAAATTATTTCCCAAACTTTGAGACTATTCTGACAAAAATAACATTTCAAAATATTAAAACATAATTTACATGCAGCTTCATTTCCTGTTCATAATTAGACATCCATTATCTTGATAATAATAAACCCAAAAGATCCAAATATGGCTTCAAGAATGACAAGAAGCCCAATTAAACAGATACATGAATGCCAAATTAATATGCATCTGAACCTTCTTCATTACTGCAATACATTAGAATCCAGATGATTCAAACGTATAGTCAATTTTAAGCAAAGGTGGATCACAAATATGGCTTTTAGAGTGGTAACAAGCTCAGCCAGTCTGATGCAAAATTACATAATTAGTAAGCATGGATCTCATTCATTATCCAATTTATCCAAAATTTTGATAATATAAGCTAATATTTCAATTCTAATGAAAAGGAAATAGCTCATAATGGATACGACTTCCTCATATTCCTATATATATATCGCTATGAATTTTAGTGCTGAACACAGGCACAGGATATCCCTATCTTATCTCATATGTGATCTTCATCCGAACTCATGGAATAGTTTGAGCTTCAGTGGTACAGAAGAAAGTGAAATCATCCAGATTAACATTATTACTTGGATATTTTTTCACATTAATCAAGAATAATATTAACTGCAACACATTTAAGTACAAACAAGAGCAGCAGTTGAAGTTCAATGTTCCAAAATCAGACCAATCTAGCTACCTAGTCCAATTTCAATTCATACAAACCATTGATTAATTGTTATTGCTTTTCACCATTCACATTATTATTTCTAAAGTGCATTTAATTCTCATTCAAAACTGAATTGAAATCTAGTTCATTATTTTTGTTCCATCTTAATTAATGCTTGGATAAAAGTTGATTTTGTTTTTATTTTTACCTGTTCACATTTGCATCATTGCACAAAGGTAACTGCAGTTACACAATTTGGATGCTGTTGATTACAAGAACCACAGTTATCTTAACCACTCATCCTGAAAACTTTACATTAAAGGTAAGGACATTTCCATTGGATGCTGTAGTCTGAAAGTTATATCAGTATTCACAATACACCATTCTGACCTTGACCCACATTTATGTTCAGGAGTATGAGATAAAGAATCCTTCAGTATACTTTAGTGCCAGAGAGGAAAATTCCACTGATAGGATAAAAATATTTGCGTCTGGTTTTTTGTAAAAACTTTTCAGACTCTTTCATGGAATTTTCCTATCTTAGATTGATTCATATGAGAGATTATTTTAATCCAACACGAGTGTACTTAATGACAAAATAGATGAGATCATTATGTTCATAATGCCATGAATTCGGAATTTTTTGTAAGATGTTTAATATTTGAAAAGATGCATTGTACCAGCTTGGCAGGATCAATCTTTGTGTACACAAATTATTATTGTAAACTAAATGTTTCATGTTCTTTCTAATGATGTATCATTTTATTGAAGAATACTCTGTACCCATTCAGATTAAATGCTGTCTTGTTCCTTGAGGATGAAAATGAATTTAAAAAATCATCTCTCATATGGATTAGCGTTGGATAAGTGAATTATACCCTCAGTATCAGAAATTGCTGACACTTGACTAAGTCATGTACCTTACTAAAAAAGTCATGTTCTTTCTACAAAATCACATTCCTTTCTACAAAAGTATGTTCCTTTCTACAATGCCATGATCAATATACAAAGCCATGTTCCCTTCTACAAAGTCATGTTCCTTTCTACAAAGACATGTTCCTTTTTACAAAGACATGTTCCTTTCTACAATGCCATGATCTATCTACAAAGCCATGTTCCTTTCTACAAATTCATGATCCTTTCTACAAAGTCATTTTCCTTTTATACAGTCATGTTCCTTTTTTCAATGCCATGCTTCTTTTTGCAATGGCATGTTTCTTTTAAGAAAATCATGTTCCTTCCTACAAAGTCATGTTTCTTTCCACAAAGTCATATTTCTTTCTTCAAAGCCATGTTCCTTTCTGTGAAGTCATGTTTCTTTCTTAAAAGCCTTGATCCTTGCTACAAAGCCATGTTCCTTTTTACAAGGATGCTCCTTTCTACAAAGCCATGTTCCATTTTACAAAGTCATGTTCATTTCTAAAAAGCCATATTCCTTTTTACAATGTCATGTTCTTGTGTACAAAGCCATGGTCCTTTCTACAAAGCCATGTTCCTTTCCATGTTCCTTTCTATAAAGTCATGTTCCTTTCTATGAAGTCATGTTCCTTTCTACAAAGCCATGTTCCTTTCTACATAGCTATGTTCAATCCTACAAAGTCATGTTCCTTTCTACAAAATCATGATCATTTCTACAAAGCCATGATCCTTTCTAGAAAGTCATGTTCCTTTCTATATAGTCATGTTCCTTTCTAAAAAGCCATCCTCCTTTTTAAAATGCCATGTTTCCATAAAGTCACGTTCCTTGCTACAAAGCTATGTTATTTTCTACAAAGTCATATTCCTTTCTGCAAAACCATGTTCCTTTCTACAAAGCCATGTTCCTTGCTTTAAAGTCATGTTCCTTCCTACAAAGTCATGTTCCTCTTTACAAAACCATGTTCCTTTCTTTGAAGTCATGTTCTTTTCTATAATGTCATGTTCCGTTTTACAAAATCATGTTCCTTTCTACAAAGTCATATTCCTTTCTGAAAAGCCATGTTCCTTTCTACGAGGTAATGTTCCTTTACACAAAGCCATGTTACTTTTAACAACGTCATGTTCCTTCCTACAAAGTCATGTTCCTATCTCAAAGTCATATTTCTTTATAAAAAGCCATGTTCCTTTCTACAAAGCCATGTTCCTCTTTATGTACTCATGTTCATATTTACAAAGCAATATTCCTTTCTATAAAGTCACGTTCCTTTCTACAAAATCATGTTCCTTTCTTTGACGTCATCTTCGTTTCTATAAAGTCATGTTCCTTCCTACACAGTCATGTTCTTCTTTAGAAAACCATTTTCCTTTGTACAAAATCTTGTTCCTTCCTACAAATTCATGTTCCTCTCTACAAAGTCATTTTTCTTTCTATGAAGTCATATTCCTTTCTACAAAGCCATGCTCCTTTCTACAAAGTCATGTTCCTTTATTTAAAGTTATGTTTTTCTCTACAAAACCATGTTCCTTTCTGCGAAGGCATGTTCCTTTCTATAATGTTATGTTATATTTTACAAAACCATGTTCCTTTCTACAAAGTCATGTTCTTTTTTACTAAGTCATGTTCCACAAAGCAATGTTTCTTTCTAGAAAGCCATATTCCTTTCTACAATGCCAAGTACCTTCCTACAAAGAAGTCCTGTTCCTCTTTAGAAAGCCATGTCCATTTCTAGAAAGCCATGTTCCTTTATGCAGTCATGTTCCTTCCTACAAAGTCATGCTCCTCTATACAAAGCCTTGTTCCTTTCTACAAAGTCATGTCCCTTTCTACAAAGTCATGTTCCTCTCTACAAAGTCATCTTCCTTCCTACCATGTCATGTTCCTTTTTACAAAGCCTTGTTCCTTTCTCCAAAGGCATATTCCTCTCTGCAAAGCCATGTTCCTTTCTATAAAGCCATGTTCCTTTCTACAAAGTCATGTTCCTTCCTACAAAACCAAGTTCCTCTCTACAAAGCCATGTTCCATTCTAGAAAGTCATGTTCCTTTCTACAAAGTCATGCTCCTCCCTACAAAGCCATGTTCTTTTCTACAAAGTCATGTTCTTTCCTACAAAGTCACGTTCCTCTCTACAACGGCATGTTCCCTTCTATGAAGTCATGTTCCTTCCTACAAATTCATGTTCCTCTCTACCAAGGTATGTTCCTTTCTACGAAGTCATGTTCTTTTTTACGAAGGCATATCCTTTCTACAAAGCCATGTTCCTTTCTACAAAGCCATGTTCCTTTCTACGAAGTCATATTCCTTTTAACAAAGCCATGCTCCTTTTTACAAAGCCATGCTCCTTTCTATAAAGCCAGACACTAGGGTGGTATGGCTAATGCATGTGATGCATCTTATTCTCTCACTGCTATGTGTGTGATACTCTTTGTTATGCTAGAAAACCATATGGAATATGCATAATACCCATATGCGATAGTCATGACCTTTATGACTGCACTCAATGATATTGTAGATCTCAGTATCATACTTATTATTAGGTTATAAATTTGTTTTAACCTCTAAATCCCTGTCATAACCAAAAGTTTTATGTTCCTGCTAATGATGTAAAATCTTCAATACTTTGTATTTCCAAAACTGTATTAATACTGATGATAAAACATCTTTTTTTTCCAACACAATTTTAAGGTAAGCAATGAGAGAAAAATTATCGATCAGATGCTTTGGTGTGAAATATCGAAATCTTACCCTAGCAATCCAAATTTGTATGCAAAGCCGCATCTCTGCCACAAAATCCTGATCATGGCTGGAAATACACCTATCCTACACCAGTACATATAATGGATTGTATAGATATCACATGCTTCTCATACGTGGGCAATCTACTTCACAAATGTATAGGACTGAGTGTAATAACCTACAAAGTTATTATTACAAA
The DNA here is from genome assembly GCA_016617855.1 of Megalonaias nervosa. Taxonomy (NCBI): domain Eukaryota; kingdom Metazoa; phylum Mollusca; class Bivalvia; order Unionida; family Unionidae; genus Megalonaias; species Megalonaias nervosa. The sequence continues at coordinate 13,980 of JAECUM010052324.1, forward strand.
ACGCAAACAAGCATAAACTGTTGGGAAAAACAGAAGTCAGCCATATCACAAAACTGAACTGGAACAAAAATTATCATATATCTAATCAAATGATTAATTTCCCCATGATGGATAACATACCTTTTCCTTTGTGATATCTCCTTGCTTCACAACAATAGAAACTGACCCAACTTTAATTTCTTTCCTCATATCAGCAGCTTTGTCGTCTAGTCCTTCTAAAGTTATGCTTTTTTTTAGATGCATATTCATGCACAGCTCTAGGAAATGGCAGAAGTTCATCTGCAATGTCCCATCTCCTAAATTGTGGTGAATGTGGTCTCCTTTGATAACTCAGTGATGCAAAGTTATCCATTTCCTGCTTAATGAAAGCCTCAAACCTTGCTTGTGAACTTTGCACGGGACTCATGTGAAACAGATTTGGTACCGAGCCTATCATTTTACACAATGCCCTTTCTAAACCCCTCTGAACTCTGTCTCTTGACTCCATTTTCTGCTTCAGGTGAAATTCTTGTGCAGAGTAATCTGGAGGTTTGGCATAGTATACAGCTGGGGAATCTGCCTTCTGACTGATTGTATAGTTGAAAAAAAAATTGCAACATGTGAAAATATTTAAATGAAAACAAAACTGACATCTATATGATGCCAAATGGATGTTCAAATTTACTGTGAAAACTTTTAGTGGACACCTTCATACAGTAGACACTTTCATACAGCAGACACTTTCATATAGCAACAGCTACTAAACCTGAAATTTAAAACAAATTCTGTCAGTTACAGCAACCAATCTTATTCGTATACTTGTCTCATCTTCCTGGTAATTGAATTATTATGCTACCTAACCCTTCTATGATTAAAGCAGAGGAGGAGATTTTAGAAAACACCTGAAAGAGATATGGATAGATTCAGATCCATCATAGTTGTATCTGCATAATTAGTGGCGGCCAATGAAAATGGAGAAGGCATGGAAAGACTATATGAGGGGTGTTCTCAAAACTTTTTTCTGACAGCAAATGCAAGGCCCTGCTTTCACGAAAGAGCTCAATTTACTTGGCTCAAATTTTTCTATCACCATAAATTATCATTACCAGCAAATCTATAAACATGTTTGTTTTTAAAAATAGGCTAGACACAGTATTTTTATTTAGATTGCAAATGACAACTGAAAATATATGGTCAAGTATGTATTCAGGTTTTAGCAGTTTCCTAAAAGTTTGACCTCATCTGGTAAATTTTTCAAGTCTGAACTCTTAACTTTCTGAGTCTGAACTCTTAACTTTACTGAGCCTGAACTCCACTTTTCTGAGTCTGAACAGCTTCTAAGATTCCAACAATGTGTTTAACCCTTATAGTCCTTGTTGTTTAGATGTAAAGCCTTAATTCTGTAGTCATTAAAATAGTCATAGTATGTCTAAATAAGATTTATAAATACTAGTCTGCATGGTAATTCTAAAAAAACTAAATGACAAACAAGATTTAGGTTGGACATACATTGTTTTTGAATCAAAACCAAGTTTGCATTGTTGTTTTGTCCTAAGAACACAACTACGAATATCCAAATACAAGTCTGCATGATTAGTCCATCCAGGCCATTGTCACCCTTCCATCTTCATGGAATTACAATCAGTGTATATGTACAATAGTATGTTAAACGGACTAGCTGTTCTTCATTTGTTTGATTATTTATCTGACATTACTGATGACATCAGCAATGTTGTCAGATAAATAAACAAAGTGGTGGAGAATAACTTGTTGGTCTGAGAGTATGGTCACTAAGTGATGCTACACATGATGGAGGCCATCTCAAAGTCTGATAAATGTTCTATGTGCACTAAACAATGACACAACAATTATCTGAGTGCAAATTTATGATCTGAATATTCACCAAAAATTATTCTCATTTGAATATTCACCATAATTATTCTTGTTTGAATGTTCACCAAAATTATTCATATTTGAATAATCACCAAAAATTATTCTTATGTGAATTCACTAAATGAGCTCCTTCATAGTGTTTTGCTGGATTAATATATTTCTCTAAGTGACAATTTAACAAACTGGGTCATTTTTATAGTGTTCACTCTGATTCATTTCCATGGTATTCAGTCTGGGTCATTTCTATTGTGTTCACACTGGATCATCTTTATAGTGTTCACTTTGGACCATTTATATAGTATTTACAGTGTCATTCGCAAGGGGTCATTTTTTTATGGTGTTCACAACGAGACATTTCTATGGTGCTCACAATGGATCATTTCTATGTGCTCACAATGGGTCATTTCTATAGTGTTCACACTGGGTCATTTCTATAGTGTCCACTTTCACCATTTCTATGGTGTTCATACTGCGTCATATCTATTCTTATCACTCTGAGTCATTTTTATAGTGCTCACACTATATAATCTCTATGGTATTCTACTCACTCCTGTTCATAATTAGACTTGAATCAGAGTCCAAGCATGTATCTGGATGAAAAAAGTCATGATCAAATGATATTTCAAGCTCCAGAATAATGGCATGGAATTAACATTAGCTTAGCTGTTCACTTTGAATGGAAATGGATATGATACTGTTTCTATGGAAATAATGGTCAATAAATCAAACTTTCATTTTTCACAAAACCTAATCACTTTCATGCCTATATAAGCAATATTATGCTTCAGAGATCTGAATATAATTATGGGAATAAAGCTGTATAGGAGAAAACATAACAGGTAATTTTGTTTATTTATTTCGTAATTCTTTACCTGATAAAAACCAGGAATGATCATTAATGAATACAATTGGAAAACAGAAGGCTCAACATTGGAAAAGTGCTTACAGCAATTTTCATGACTTGCCATGCAATCCACAGACACACATATTATACTTGTTTTGGTTTTTTTTGTTGTGTGCATCAGATATAATCAGCCATTTGTTTCTCATCTCAGTTATAAACACTTAACCTCATTTGATATGCAAATGACTCGATCTACTCCACTAGGCACACACAAATTTTGTTTTAAAATTCATATCACATTACTTTAAAAATCTTTCTTGTGTAAAATTATCAGAAGAGAAATTTCTCAACCGTAACTTAAGAACATTACAATATATTTGTTACAGTCAGTATTCCAAAATAAGTGTCCTAAACTTGATGACTTCACCAAAGGTAAAGAGAATTTTCACCTCAGGTGAATCGGAGATCACCTCAAAGTACCTTTATGTAACAAATATTCCATTACATAACATTCCTTACCCTCCCTGTTACTCTAAAACACAACCCATGTATAACAGATAATCCAAAACTAAAGCATAACCTATCTACAACAGATAATCCAAAATTAAAGCACAATCCAGCGACTACTGATAAGGCAAAACTAAAGCATAACCCAGCTGCAACTGGTAGGCCAAAATGTGTAACAAGTATTTTCTCCTATTATTGTATACACAAATTTTGGTACAAAATATTAAACTGTCTCTATCTTTCTTCTCGTTCCAGGGACCAAAGGGAAATATCCCATTTCAACAGGTATAATAAACCTGTAAGTTATTTACAGACATTCTGTGACTATATCTATCTGGTTGTAACTTATGTATTTTACCTATCTCCTTCAGGTGCTGAGTATTTCATGGCTTTTTCAGATTTACCAACTGGCAAGGTTAGGTCAATATAACAATGATGACGTCCCTCAAAACTTTTGATAAAGTCTTTCCCTCTTCTAGACAGCGCTTCTACAACAAGTTGTAACTCATCCTCTGGAAAAACAATGATTTTCTTATATAAATATTAATTTCTGTGCAGACAATGCATTCACACAACATCATTTTCTGACAGCAAGAAAAGCAGGTGACTTTTTAAAAAGTTCTGATGTAAAAGATATTCTATGCTCATGTAAACAAACCTACACAGTAAATGATGATTCTACTTAAACTTCACTGTAAATGATGATACCACTAAAACTTCACAGTAAATGATGATATTATTTAAACTTCATGGTAACTGCTGATACTAATTAAAATACACGGTAACTGCTGATACTACTTAAATTTCACAGTAACTGATGATACTAATTAAAATACAGAGCAAATGCCAATTCTACAACAACAGAGATATTTAAATAGCTGTTGTATCTATCTTCAAAACATTTTAACACAGCAACCTGTCTCATATTGTGATAAATTGCCAAAACTAAAGATAATGTCACAGGTTAAACTGACTCAGTGGTATGACTCCGATCATTTGATTTTGTACAAAACCTGTGTAGAATTTGGAGCAATACTTTGCAGAGACCACAAATCTGGAATAAGGAAGTTTGATTCCTAATCTGGCATAACATTTTTCTACCCTGTGACAGCATGCAATATACATGTTCTCTTAGCCTTAGCTGTATACATGCTATTATGACCTGAATAGTTGAAAATTGTTAATATATGCCCTATGTTATAATAAACTGTAATCATAAAAAAAAATAATACCATTTCTTTCAATCATAGTTCACAGTGAAACCTTAATAACTTACAAAAGTGTGTTATCAGTTGAAAAGCCCAAGCTTGGTGATAATCCCCTTCCTCCTTTAGAAAGTTTGGCAACAATACTTACTATAAATATCTTTATCATATAGTTAGCCCACTCCACCCTCAGCCCTTACTTTTGACAAATATATAAAGTTCGGTCCATCATAGCATGATCGTGAAAGTGCTCAAATGTCACAATCATTTAAGTGTCATGCTTATTTAAATGATTATGCACATTATCACACCATTTACATCTTTTATACCTCATCACACCACTTACATCTTTTATACTGCATCACACCACTTATATCTTTTATACCTCATCACACCATTTACGTCTTTTATATCTCATCACACCACTTACATCTTTTATACCTCATCAACCACTTACATCTTTTATGCCTCATCACACCACTTACATCTTTAATACTTCACCACACCATTTACATCTTTTATACCTCATCACACCACTTACATCTTTTATACCTATTTACACCAATTACATCTTTTATACCTCATCACACCACTTACATCTTTAATGCCTCAACACACCATTTAATCTGTTAAACCTCATCACACCATTTACGTCTTTTATACCTCATCACACCACTTATATCTTTTATACCTCTTCACACCAATTACATCTTTGATACCTCATCACACCACTTACATCTGTAATACTCATCACACCATTTACATCTTGTATACTTCATCACACCACTTACATATTTTAAACCTCATCACACCGCTTACATCTTTTATACCTCATCAAACCAGTTACATCTTTTATACCTCATAACATCTCTTACATCTTTAATTCCTCATCACACCACTTACATCTTTTATACCTCATCATACCACTTACATCTTACATACCTCATCAAACCAATTACATCTTTTAAACCTCATCACACCATTTACATCGTTTCTACCTCATCTCACCACTTATATTTTTTATACCTCATCAACCACTTACATCTTCTATACCACATCCCACCACTTACATGTTTTATACCTCATCACATCGCTTACATCTTTTATACCTCATCACACCACTTACATCTTTTATACCTCTTTACACCACTTACATCTATTATACCTCATTACACCACTTATATCTTTAATACCTCATCACACCATTTACATATTTTATACCTCATCACACCACTTATATCTTTTATACCTATTCACACCACTTACATCTTTTATACCTCTTCACAAAACTTACAGCTATTATACCTCTTCACACCACTTACATCTTTTATATCTCTTCACACCACTTACACGTTGTATACCTAATCACACCACTTACATCTTTCATACCTCATGATAACTTACGTCTTTTATTCCTCTTCACTCCACTTACATCTTTATAACTCATCACACTGTTTACATGTTTTATACCTCATTACACCACTTACATCTTTTGTACCTCTTCATACCACTTTCATCTTTTATACCTCATCACACACTTTACACCTTTATACCTCATCATACCATTTATGTCTTTTATACCTCATCACACCAGTTACATCTTTTATACCTCATCACACCACTTACATCTTTATTTCCTTCCCTTACCTGAGCTACACAGAGTGTACAAGTCCAATCTCTCACGCCAGATGCTTTTCAATGCTGTTTTAAAAGCCTCAACTGCTGAATCTGAACCAAGAACCTCTACCTCAATTTGAAACCTATTTGACCCACTCTGATGAGGCAACTCCTGCATTTTCAAGCTTCCACCTGAGCTCCTGCAAATCCATAATATGCCAGTAATGTGTGGCTTATGAAATTATTCCTTGCACTGCTCATTCACAGTCTGCTGTATGCAAACACTTATCAAAGCAAGAGGTAATTACACTGAGCCCAAAGATTTAATCTACATCACATGTTTGCACACAGTAGCCTGCAATGTACTTATGTTTAATATTCTTACAATATCCATCACTTAAGAACATCAATTAATTACCAAATATCTTGAAAGTGACATTTCCTGAACACTTAATTTTGATATTTGAGTCTGGCTGGAGTAAAACAAACTGGTGTAGTAAACCAAGTAAAACCAATCAACCATTTTTACTCGCTTGAAAAAGTAGTCCAACTGCAAACTACACAGACCCAGATTTGCCATAGCATAATGCACCAGCATATCTGGGTCTGTGTAGTTTGATAGGAGTAATGAGTAGAACAAACAACATAGACCCTTATTGGTAGACACATTATGCCATGGCAGATTAGTATCTTTGCTATTTGCAGTTTGACTTGACTTTTAAGCGATATAGGTGGCAATACCAACTTGCTAGCCTAAACTGTTTTCTTTGATACAGAAAATGTTGACTGGCCACAGTACTACCGGATACATGTCACTTTCTCAACAGCTGTTTTTATTACACAGTAAGTTATCTGAACAATATATGTTTATCTTCCAATAAACACTGAGTATTCTTTCACTTTTACTTTAATTATTTTTATGATCAACATTATAAGTTTACTGTAACATGTACTCCTCCCCACTTCATAAAAAGCTGCAAGAAAGAAGTATATGAAATATATAAGATATCTAACAAAATGGACCTTAAAGGTGAGAAGTTCTTACTTTACTTTGTCTCTTGTACCATCTGCCAATTCTGTCCTGAAGCATCGTGCTAGGGCACCATCCATTACCTGCTTGAAAGTGATTTTTGCTTAAACCTGCAAACAAGATGTTTGTCAAAAAAGTACAAGTCCCCAACATTTAAAAAAGGCTTAAAAATATTGAAAAAATCTAAACAAGTCATCTATTTATCGCTATCATCTACGTAAAATTTCTGTCTCTAAATTTAAAAGTTTTTGTAATAGTACGCTAAAATGGAATTGCAACGTATACAGATTTATGGACATTCAGACATACAGACAGACAGCAAAGCAATATGTTCCCTTTGTGCAATTGTATTGATGATGTAACAAATTTATATCCCATTCAAGCACTAAGAGGCTTTACACAAAGAAGGTATCTTGTATGTAACAAATTTGAATTTAGTGACTTTTTAAGTTAATTTAGGTATGAAACAATATAAGTATTTCATTCATTCTTTCTTGCCTAAACATATTTTTTCTGCCAATAAATTTCACCAATGAAGGTTCATACAAACGAATTCCACCAAATATTTGATTCAGATGAAATACATTTGTCAGTTAGATAACCAGTTGACGGAGATAGATTAAGCAGAATTTCAGTGACATTTAAGCATGAAAAATTGTTAAGATTGGTCTTGGATAAATTTTACCCGTATGAATAGTATGGTTATATTGCGCTTGACACGAGCAGTATAAAAGACGTAATAAGCCGAATTTAAAGGTGCAACGCAAATCTTACAGAACCCAGAAGCGTAATACCAGTAGGAAATATGGGCGACTTTTGTATAAGACTTTTGAAATATACAAGCATATTCCAATGCTTCCCTATTGGCAAGAAAAGGAGTATTTTGAAACCTATCAACTGGAATTAACTAGTTATGGCGTATTTTGAAACTTAGCCAACTGGAATTAAATAGTTAAGGCGTATTTTAGAATTTAGCAAACTGGAATTAACTAGTTATGGCGTATTTTGGAACTTGGCAAACTGGAACTGACTAGTTAAGGGGTATTTTGAAACTTAGCCATCTGGATTTAAATAGTTAAGGCGTATTTTAGAATTTAGCAAACTGGAATTAACTAGTTATGGCGTATTTTGAAACTTGACAAACGAATTGACTAGTTAAGGCGTATTTGGAAACTTAGAAAACTAGAATTAACCAGTTAAGGGGTATGTTGGAACGCAGAAAACTGCAGCGTGGTAGATGAGATGTACTTTTGAACGATGAAAATCTGCATGCTGTGGATGAAGCGTAAATTTGACTTTTGCAGAAAACACGAGCTTTGTTTCAGAACTTTGTTTTATTCCAGTCCAACGAGAAGTCTCAAATAAATGACAGTTCTTGCACAGCTAGTCTTTGTGATTATGCATCAATCTTTTTAATAATAATTTACGAAGACAACTGAATTCTGAAATGTATTTAAACTATGAAATACTTGAATATCCAGATCAGTTTTGTTCTATCATCCCAACAACCCAATCCACAGGCATGCCAAAAATCTAATAAGTGGTAAGTATTCAAAGTTTGGATCTGATACATACATTAACCATAATATATTGTCATGTTTGCTAAGCCCCGGCTATAAAATGATGTATAAGCTATAATCTACCTGTCTTGGGAGTATTACTGCGGCCATGTGTTTGTTGTCTAAAGATTGCCGCGATCTAGTGTACAAAGTTTTACGCAAGGATACATGACCCGCCGTCGACCGGAATCTTGAACCGGAACAGGCGATAGATCGACCATCTAAACAGGGGCTTGTTGTTATCTCACCTATGAGTTAAAGCTTAGTCCTAAGATGAGAGGAAAGCCCACGAGGTGAGCGGGGGGTGTTCTCATCCGTCCCCACGTTGACAGACAGCGAGACGGATAATGTCCGCTAAGTTTGATTGGATCAGTCCACAGCGATGTCCAATCAAAAACTGAGGTAGAGGGCGTGATTACAATTCGACGCGAATGTTACCTTCCAACTTGTAAATGAAAAGTTAGTATTCGCGTAGGAAGATTACTGGACAATATGGTTACTCCGAGAGAAGCCACTCGTAATTTGGCGCTACAACGTAGAGGTAGATTCTAAGGAAAGACAAAGCTTCGCAAAGGAAGCTTTGTTGGGGACAGAGAACTTCCGGTTCGATTGAATCCTGAGTCTTCAAGAGTTGGAGACGGAAGGGAGACTAGCCGAAACAGTCAAAGTCGACAGAAGTCTAGAGGAGAAGAAGTGGAGGGAGAGAAGGAATTTGGAGATAGTCGGGAAGGAAGAGAAGGAATTTGGAGAAATAGGAGAAAGAAGGATACCACAGATAGATAAAAATACAAGGACAGGTGGAAATCAATCTCATGCTGCTAATCAAGTGATGCAATAGACTATAAAACGGTCGAGCGGAAGGATTGTAATTGGAAATTTGAATTATTTGATTATTGAATTGTTATTAAATTGTTATTCATTGGACTTCAATCTTTTTGTATATATTTATCCATCTAACCGTCAGCATTGCTGACTTTGGGCTCGGAGCTTTACATCCATCTTTCACTAAATTTAAATTCCAACAAAATAGAGCCTGGGTGGGACTTCTAAAATAGTTTAAATAAAATACTAGGAGCATTAAACCCCGACCATAACAACCCTCACATATATGAAGAGATAAGAAATTATGATCAACAACAAATACTGAAAAATAAATGTTGCACGTAGGAATTGCAATTATTAAAAACAGATGGAAGAAAAATTATATAGACATAAAAATCAGTAACAGATTCTTATAATTGAAAATGCAACATTGATTTACTCTTCAAACATGAAACGAAATACAAAGGCGAATATTATACAAAAGTGATAATATAAATTGTACGTATTTTTGTTTCAAACACTTGTAAATTTAACTGGGATGTTATTCTTTTTGGTTGCACATACTTGGAATTAGGACAAAATTAGCTATATGCGACAACTACCGGTAATCATCTATTATGTAACTGTCTAGACATACCAAACTGGTCAGTGGCCCGAGTGGCCAAGTGATCTAAAGCGCTCACCGTTACGGATCACTGCCATTTCACCTCTGTCTGCGTGAGTTCGAGTCTCAGGCTCGGCTAACGTGGGCACATGAGAAAGCCTGCCAGTAGCTTTTCGTGGGTCGGTGGTTCTTCCCGGGGTTTTCCAGGGTTCTTCCTCCACCAATTATACTGGCCGCCATGTATAGCCTATCTTGTGCTGAAAACTGGCGTTAAACCCTACAACAACAACAACCAAACTGGTCAAGCAAGCCACATGAAACCTCAAAAGCAGTTCCAAGAGCATGAGAACATGTGAACAATTAACAAGTTCTTCACAAATGACATCTGCGAAACACAGGTTTCTGTCTTCAGTATTGTCTATATTAACAATAAACAAATCTTCAAAACAACAAATTGCATCATCTGGGATTAGTGTCAAATCACAGTCCTTTTCTTCCCGAGTCTCATGGTCTGTGTGTCCACACTGATGCTCGAATTCCTGTCAGCAATCAATATTCATAATTAAATACTTCCCCTTCCTCTTGAATTTCACCTTCAGCACATATAACTTCCCGTACGTAATCATAAGCCTGTATCATAGGCGTACTACAGGCGTATTCTACACCTAAAATATCGGCGCTCTTTGGTTTCTCTTGAATATGAGAAACCAATGTAATACTAGCGTATCTCAGTCGTAATACTAGCATATCTCAGCGGTAATACTAGCGTACTTTATGCATACACAGAGGCGAATTATTTAAATTAGTACGCCTGTATTGAAATACATCCATGTAATAATGTGTATTACAGGCATAAATCACAGGCGTAAAACATATAAAAGTACAGTCGTAAGCCATACCGAAGTACAGGCATATATTACCGATGTAAATCACAGGCGCAAACCACACTAGATTACAGGCGTATATTACAGGCGTAAATCATTCCAAAGTATAGGAGTACATTACAAGCATAAAGAAAACCAAAATTACAGGAGTAAAGCATTGGCGTAAACCAAACCTTGAGTATATGCGTATTTTATACAATAAAAAAAATACAAACAACGGAATTGTATTATGCATGAGAAATGCACATCGAGTTAATTTACTCATGAAGTAATGAACAAAGACAAAATAGATGAACAATGTAATTGATTTTATTAATCTCATAACACAAAAATAATTGTTTGCAGAATCATTCATAGCAATATAGGCATGTACTATGATGAACAAAGTTATGTTTTATTGTGAGTCTCATCAAATTTTGTCTAGATTTTCTTCTCGAATAGTTAACGGTTTTATTCACAGCATCATTCAAATCAGTCATCGATGGGTTTGGTAGTCCACATTTGCTACACCATACATTCACATATTCTGAAATAAAGATATATGTGGTAAGAATATGAATTTAATTCGTTTAATGAAGAAAGCAAAAATATAAATTTTTTACTTTAAGTATTTGATTTCAATTTGCAGGGTATACATTATGAAAATTCATGGTTTCTTTTGTTGTTTAATAGTACATTGCACGAGTTATTTGCTATATCATGTCAAGGAAATGGGAACTAAATACCTTTCCCAAGGATACACCAAGGCAGATGAGTCGGGTACTGAACCTGTGGCTCTTAGATTACAAGGATAACACCCAACCACCAAGCTACAGTGGCTGACTTCTCAACCCTAAGTCATATTGTAGTATATCAATTCTGACTCATTTTAAATTAGAACATTTTTTGGGTTTGTGGTTTACAGAACAGCAACATGTTTAATGCTATATTGTGCTAAAAGAAAAGAAAGTGCCTTGGTCAATGACACATACTGGAGGTGATCCAGTGATTTGAATCAAACTTCCACCCTTATGTCAAGGATCCAACACCTTAACCAATAAGCCACCATGGTTCAAAATGAGGGACAATAGTCAGTTAAATCAATTATTTCGTTGAATATTATTAACATATGCATAGAAAGTATATATTACTGAAAAATCAGTTTCATGCATTACATATATTTCCTACTAAATATCATTCACAGAATATGAAATATTTCTAATAAAAACAAAAACAAATTATACGAATAGAACTTGGAAAAGAACATTTTACAAATTGTGAATAAAGATGCTCATCAGCTATGTATCTCACCTTTACATGCTGATATTCATGTTTTGTCTAAGGGAGACCTTAGATAACCTTCCTTTGATTTCAGCAATCCTTGACCTAGGGAAAGGGCCATTTCATTGTCAGTAAACACCAATGGTAGCAACTTTCTCATGAAGGCATATCATGGACGGCTTGCTTTTTTGGTATGGTTCAAGTCTTTCCTCAATCTGATACTGTCCACCATGACATATTAAGAACCAAGGAGTTTTGTTTATTGAATGAAAATATGAAGAACAAACTTTTATAAATAATCGATCAAACTTAGAAAGTATGTTGTATTATTTTGTTATTTATAACGTCGGTTAGAGATGCTTTAACTTAAGTGGCAAATACTATAAAGATATTTTACATTTTAAAACTATTCTAGCAGTCTTTTTAATATAAAATGTTGGAAGTCAGATCTCATAGTGATCAAGGCTTGGTGAGTTATAAATGTTTCATCTAATGATGCTCCAAATTGTAGAAATGTGTTTTAAATTAAGGCAATTAGCGTTACTGGCTACATTTTATGAGTTATCAATGAATTTCTTCAAAGTACATGAAAGGGCCTTTTCAGGCTGTGATGTGTACATCATTGTGACATCAGCATATTTAAGTAGTGGAAATCTGCGTGCTTCATGGGAGCAATATTCATGTACTTAAAATGCATCATTTGATAGTGCTTGGCATCCAATTTATATAAAAATGGGGGCCCCGGTGGATAAGTGGTCTAAAGCATCGCACATCGTGCCTCTGTCTCCATGTGTTTGAGTCTCAGGCTCAGTCCATGTGGGTATGTGAGAAAGAAAAGCAAGTAGGTTCCCATGGGTCGGTGGACCTTACTGGGGTTTTCCTGGTTTCTTTGTCCACCAATTATACTGGCTGCCAATTTTAGTCTATCTTGCGCTGAGAAACCCAAAACAATAACAACATGCACCTAATAAATAAAAATGTTGCTACACAAAATATGTTGATCTTACTTCGCTTAAGTTTTTCTTCCCACAGGATGTTATACATCCAGCAGGCTCCTGGAAACATGAACACTAAGTTAAATATGTGTTATCCCATTGATAAATTAAAGCAATTGGACAAGTATTAGAGACAACTGACCACTTACATGTGCTCGTTTAGATGGACAAACATAGTGTATCCTGCCCACACAGCAAGTGGGTAAATAATACTAGATTCTTGCAGCCATTTGACTCATCATCAATCTATTTCCTCCGAAAGATAAAGTCTCCAAAGCTGGTGATTCCTGTGCAGCCAGCTTTCGTGATGACCTTCTTGGTGATGAATGGGTGGTATTTGTTGTTTTCGACACTATCGGTGTTGGTGGTGGCAGTCGAGGTTACTGCTTCTCCTTACTGCTGATGACTATGTGAGTTGTCATTTGATAGCTGTTTATTTGCTCATAATTACAGGAGTCTGATAGAGGCTGACATCTTCATAGTTCCTTTCCGTTATTGTATCACGTGTTTTCTTTGCTTGTCTTACAGCAGTTGGGACATTTTCACTTGGCATGTTTTAGGTGTTTTGTTATGGATTATGAAGTGATGAGGGAGCTTCTAGTGTGTAGCACGTTGGCCTCTATGACACAAACAGATTATTTCCCATGGAGTAGACTGCTGTGTATAGTTCTCTTGAGTATTATGTACCTTGAAATAAAATAGGTGGAATAAATAGGTTTATTCCACCAAATAATCAAACATATATGGACATATGTTTGATTTTTTTGTTAAGAAAGGTTCTTATAAAGAATTTTTGATTCATGGAATCATCGGTTTACATTATTAATTCCCTATTTCTTGATTGTATTTGTTACCTTGTTACTTCCCTTTCTGGCAAGGTAAATAATTCTAATAACAGGTATCTTGCTATATGAATATAGCTGAAAGAATATTTTTTTCAAATTTAAAGTTGATTTTAAAAGTGTTAATAAGTCTATATGAAATAGTACAGTTCCTCAAAATGCACAAGAATTTATAGTTGTATACTTTATCATTTTACTGTTCCATGTATCCATTTAAAATTGATAGCTACACATAAAAATACCAACAACCTTATAGAAAAAAGAAAGAAACTTGTATTATACCAAAAGAAGGAAGTGCTACCTGTCCAACCTGATGTTGATATGTACACTGTGTTTGAGTCATAAACTGTTAAGTTGCATCATCTCTGATAGCTCATATAATGCAGCACTTGTTTCAGAGTAAAGGGGTCCAAGGTTTGAAACCCCGAACATGTGACTTGATGACCTTTGAATATACCTTTCGAAACTTTGAATAAATCTGTACAAGTATGGAATCCTGTCCATGTATTTATCTATACAAAATATAGTGATGTCATTAATATTTAGGAAGAAAGTATTAATTTACATGGCTACTACTGAAATCACTATAATTTTAGGTCACTTAGTACTTGTTTGTATCTGCAGATCACATGTATTCTCAACTGCTGTCTGTAGATCACTTCATTCTATTATATTTTATTATGAAATCAAAAGTCTAAGCATGACATGAAAAACATTAGGAAGATCTGTGCTGCTAACTATGAGCCTGCTTCGAATATTAATATAACTGAAAGTCCTTTCCATTTCTGTATATTATAAAGAGAAAACAAAACATTTCCATCAAGCGTCATTTACAGAAGAATAATTACAACTAAGCAGTTTAAGTTTCCATGGACACAGTTTCCATCAACATCTAAATGACTGCACATGGCAGAAAGGTAGGACTGAACCTCTAGATTTACTAAAAGGCCGAATAACATCAGGACATTTGTTGATGAACTAAATGTCAAGCTAAACACATATACATACATACATATATACATACATACATACATACATACACACATACATACATACATACATACATACATACATATCCATAAATGTTATTTGTTGACACTCTTCATACATAATATGGTATTGATATATACAAATTACAGGATATATAGTTGTAGTTGTTTTGTATGGAGTGATTGTATTAAATAATATGCATCTAATTTAAAAAGGGGTTTTCAAAATGCTTTTAAATAGACAAAAGGGAAGTGATAACTATATTTTTTAAGAGATAAGGCAAACCTGGTAACTTTGTTCTCTAGTCTTATTAAGGCCCTGTTCTATGACCCTCCACGTTTCTGTGAGTGCTGTATCTTCTAGTGAAACAATACAGACTGTGGGATGGGCTGGAAAACTGATTAATTAATACTGTCTGGAGGATTTCTTGGCTGGTTTTGCAGGCTACAGAAGCCTCCATTTTCTGCTTCTCAGCCATATTTGATGATGGTTTCACCTTTTGTTTTTTCTTCTTGATAACTTCATTAACTGCCTCTTTCTTTGTTTTACTTTCTCTTAATTTTTTTCTGTCTCTTTTCTCTTCCTATTTCCAGGACGATCTTCAGTGTTGTATGACATGTCAAACTCAAACATATCATCTGGAATTTTTCCTTCATACTTTGGCTTGAAGGACATGACAACAGATTCATAGGCCCCCTCGGCAAATTTCTTGAGGACTTCTTCATTTTCTAAAACAATTTATCTTTTACAAATGTCTTTTATCTCATGTTTCACGTTTTACTTTTTTTCTTATTTTACCAAGAAATGATTTTTCAATGATTTTTTATCTATAAATATGAATCAATTAAAGCAAAGTGGCAAAAGATGTACATGCAGAAATAGTAATAATTGTCTCAGCACACATGCAGCAGTGGCAAATTGTGACTGTTCTGGTAAAGCACTATTGTACTGGTCAGACTGTAATCTGATATTTAACAAGCACCACAAGGGTATTTTGAATAAAAATTTACTTTCTCAAGTTCATCAACTTTCTTCTTAAATTTCTAAGCTTTTCCACAAACAATTACAAAACACATGTCAGTACTAAACTATATCAAACTGCAGCAACTTGCTACGAGATGAGTGCACAGCAGTTTGTTCCATCTAGATTGAGATCAGAGTGTGAGGCCACTTTAAGGAGGTAGGTTAATTCTTGAAACAGCATTTAGATTGATAAAGTTGTTGAAAGTGCTCAGTCACTACCTCAGAGACAGAAATTTACATTGCATACATTTCACAAATTAAGTAAAATGTTGACTAGCACTGAATCCATTCAACAATGGAAGTTTTTTAAAAAATACTCTTGACCCCTTCAGAGAACCCCATGAATCCTACAATGCTGTCATTGGTTGAAACTTTGAAACCGTCAATTTTAACTCTAACAGACAAGCGTTTTCCAAATATACAAAATATTTGCTTGTATTTACATTTATTGTTGTATCAAAAAGCAATCCTCCTCTAAAAATGAAGACTGGGTTCACTATAAAAGGAGAAGCGGAGATGAAATGGGGTTGCATGTTGTTCAGTGGATTTATAGTAAAAATATGCTGTAACTAAAAATGTATGTACACTTTGCATATAATCAAACTATTCAGTGATTGTCACTGCCATCAAGTTACATCTTAGTTTTCTTTTGGGCTTAATAATCATAAATACTAATTATGGCATTATCATAAAATAACTGTGCACTTTGCAGATATGCAAGTAAATATATTTTTAAGTATTTTCCATTATGAGAAATTTATATAACACCTGTCTTACCATAAGCATTTAGGTTAGCACCCATTTTAAGCTGAGTAAAGAAAATTTCAGTGTGGGAAATTGTTGGTTGAGAAGCCTAACATTTTAAGAACAAAGGTTTAGGAACTTAAGAAACTTTCTGTTCAAAATACCCTTACGATGCTTGTTCAATATCAAATTACACTTGGACCAGTGCAATGATGCTTTACCAGAACAGTCAAAATTTGCCACTGCTGCATGCATGCGTGCTGAGATAGTTATTATTATTTATGATGCAATAATGAATGTACTTATATTTCCCACGTTAATGGAATATCAAATTTGTAGCTAAAAAGCATTAAAATCACTTTCTTGGTAAAAGAAAATAAGCAAAAAAAAAAACAACATGATATAAAAGACATTTATAAAGGATAAATTGTTTTAGATAATGAAGCAATGCTCAAGAAGTTTGCCAAGGGGGCATATGAATCTGATGTTAAGCCCTTCAAGCAATGTATGATGGAGAAAGTTCAGATGATATGTTTGAGCTAGATGTGTCAAACAACACCGAAGATCTTCCTGCATCTGGAAAGAGGAAGAGAAAAGAGACAGAGAAATTGTAAGAAAGAAAAACACAGAAATAGGCATTAAAATGACGTTGTATTAGAAGATAAAAGAAAAGGTGACACCATTATCAATAAGGCTGAGAAGCAGAAAATGTAGGTTTCTGCACCCTGTAAAAACAACCAAGAAATGCTCCAGACTGTACTCATTAACCAGTTTTCCAGCCCTCCCACAGTCTGCAGTGATTCACTAGAAGATATACCACTCGCAGAAGCAAGGAGGATCATAGAACAGGACATTATTAAGACTACATATCCGGAGAGAACAAAGTTACCAGGTTTGCCTTATCTCCTAAAGCAATCACTCAAATTTTATATGTTTAAAAGCATTTGCAAAACCCTTTTAAAATGTTTTCAATTAAATTAATAATATATAATACAATCACCCCTTACAAAAGTAACATACAACTACGTATTCTGCAATATCAATGCCATATTATGTGAGAATAGATTCAGCAAATAACATTCACGAATATGTGTGTGTGTGTGTGTGTGTGTGTTTCAATGCTTGACACTTAATTCATATATATTCCTTTTCCATCAACAAATGTCCTTTAGTTATTCTACCATTCAGTCTTACCTTTCTGCCATGTGCAATGATTCTGATGTTGATGGGAACTGTGACCAAGAAAACTGAGTGCTTTGAGGTAATTATTCTTCTGTAAATGGCAGATGATGCAAAATGTTTTCTTGTTTTTATAATATATAGAAATGGAAAGGACTTTTAATTATACTGTATATTAACAGCAGGCCCATTGTGAGCAGCACAGATCTTAGACTTCTGATTTCATAATAAAGTAGAATAGAGTGAAGTACCGACAGCAGTTGAGAATACATGTGATCTACAAATACAAACAAGTACTACGTGAC
>JAECUM010052325.1:0-23252 GCA_016617855.1 Megalonaias nervosa
TTTCATTATCGTTACGAACTCCTCATCAGATATTTTACCATCACTGAGATACGCTGAAAGATACGAGCATAATTTAGTGTAGGTGGCTGTTGCTGTGTGCAATTTCATTATGTAATCGTTTAGTTTATCATTTGTACACGTAGATATTTTCTTAGCGATAATACTGAAAATACCTGCACATGTTGTTGCCGTTGAAACTATAATTGTTACAACTGCAGGCGCTGTCATCGTTATTGTTGATAGTAATAATCCAGTTCCAGCAATAACAGCAGAAACCGAGTATACCATTATATCAATAACAACCATACGTCGCCGATATTTTTTACCTTTATTGTATAATCGTCGATGATATTTTTTAGTTTGGTTTGACACTCACATACTTGAGCGTATCTGTGACGTTGAACATCGATAAATGACTCTTGATTCATTATACTTATCTAGATAACTAATTGAGGAGTTTCAGCTACAAACTCAATACACCACCAATAAGTCGCTGCGGTTAACTTTTTATCATTCGCTATCAGCATAAACGTTTCTTCGGTATCTTTATTTAACACTATAGACACAATTCCATAAAAATCATCGGTTGAATGACGCCATGGAAATGTGGTAAATGTACTGAATTTTGCACTACTAAATACAGATAATCTATATACACCAGTGACCTCTGCAGTGTGTTTAAAAGTGTTATTTTCCTGCGACCATGTTGCTTTTCCTGATGCGACTGTGTACACGATATTGTTAGCTCGTCCGTGTGGAATTTTAACGAGATTAGTTTTTTGAATAATGTTAGGAATACCACTAATGATATCGTTGAGTCTTGTGTTAATGTCAGCGAGATTAATAATAACATTTGGTGGAATTCCAAAAAAATCATTAATATTTCTGTTTACATTTCTACGAAAATTTAGAAATGTTAGTACATGATTATTATATTCAGTTCTAAATGCAGCAATTCCATCATTGATTGTCGTTAACGAAGTCGTTATTGGAATTTCCCTATCGTCGACGTATTTCTTCGTTGCAGCGTCAAAATCTGTTTCTGGTGTTCTGAGATTATTAATACCATTATTATTCATGTCGAGAAATGCACGCATTATACCACCGCGCACTGACACGCATTTGGATTCTTGATCATCGACGTATTTTTTTGTTGCTGCGTCTGTATCTGCGATTGGATCTCCAAGATATGTAATTTTTCTTCCTGACATAATAATGTCACCGGTAAATACATCACCAGTTTTCTTAACATAATCGTTAACCGATTTACCGGAATCCTGTATTTTACCTTGATCAGTGAAAGTAATGATATTATTAACAACCGCGTTGGGAATTCGTACAAGTACATCTGGTAGTTGTATGTTACTCGTTTTTAATCCTCCTTGTATGTCCTGAAAAACGACGACTTCATTTTGATCCACACTTGTGATATTTAATAAATCATCGATTTCATTTCTGAGCTGATCAAGGGTTGCATATTTAGATAAATCGATCTTCTCCTTATCTTTGCGAGTAGATCTTCCATAAATATCTACCATTATATTTACTGATATCAGTTTAAGTGTTATGACGTAGTGTAGTGAACGCGCGCACGACTTTATGAGGCGATGCTGTTGATTTTGATACAGCATCAAGCACAGCGAGGGTTTCACGACCGCATATTGGAGGATCAGTTATTTTTTGTGTTGGTAGCGTTGAATACCAGATTGGAATATCGCCGGTAACGTACTCTAAAAATTCTTTTGGTGGTGCTAATCCATAAGAATCAAAATAAATAATTCCACGTGGATCAATTGCATATGCGACCCAGTGCGTGCCTGGTCCAGAGTTTTTATCGAGATTAATAATACCGGTTTCATGTTGCATTGCAACGGTAGGTAGTTGATCGCGCATAAAAACACCTCTGAAATGTTTTCTTTTTAATTGCTTAGCAGCATTAAGTAAATCAAAATTGGACATAGGTGATATTAGTAAACTGTCCTGGGAAGTCTTAAACCCTTTCCGTATGAATACGGGGTCCCTGGTAATCTTAGACCCTTTCCGTACCACGAATGCGGGGTTCCTCGTAGTCTTAGACCCTTTCCCTTTTTTTTGATTCCTTGTCCGGTTACTTTCTTTAACGCCATTCCAGCAGCTGTTCCAAAAGTACCTAATGCAGCTGCTTTTGCAACAGCTGGGGCTGCAGCTGCTATTAATGCTGGTATAGCTGCAAGAAGTGGAAATATACCACCCGATTTAGCGATGTTTTTGATGGCTCCCGCAGAAAGATTAAGTTTGACGCCTTTATTTGAGTTTTTAGCGTCATTGAAGTTTTTGAACTGACGCTCGGTCAACGATAGTTTATTTGCACCGGTCATTTGTTCTCGCTTTAGCGATATTTTTATTCCATAGTTATTTTTTTATGCTGATTGCAGCTTTTTAATCTGACCAGGAGTCAGATTCACACTAACGTGATGATAAGACATTATTAATATTATGAACGATCTAATTACATGTCTATTTACATATTTTCTACTGGAGCATCAATAACTCTCATTCGTCCACCAACACCTTCGAGTAACATCGATTTATCGCTGAGTATAACAGCAATTGCTCTGTAATTTGCAATAACTCCTCGATTCACACGAGCTCGAAAATGAATATCTACAACAGATTGTCTTGTTAAATCTAAATGTTCTAGAGAAAAGTAATAAATCGGATACAGCGATGTAAAATCTAGCTGCGATATTTGTAAACCAGTATCAATATTTTGATCAAGCCCCATGAACGACATTAATCGATGATATGCACGTGCTACATGATTTTGATCGAAATTTAACAAAATATCCTCGGATGGTTCTTGATGTCCATTAATCCTTAATGAAACCTCAGAAACACCGAGTTTGTCAAATATCATTATACTTTGTGTCTGATTATTTACTCGTGCAACATTTTGAAACGTAATAAATATGTGTCGTGGTGCAGAAACACCCTGCTGAGAAGCTATTTGCCACGTAAATAAACCATTAATATTACTCTGGATAGCATCTGTGGTCATCGTTAACCATGACAACGTTGATTTACCACCTTGACTCATAAAAGATAGCAACCGGTCTTCTTCAGATATTGTTGGAGTCATCACTGGCATCCACAGGGAAAGTTTGGTTAGTACTACTTTACCATGAAGTGCTATGGTTGCAGCAACATCAGCTCCCTCAACGTGCCACATTGCATCATTATCATCGCCTTTTCGCACAAGTACAACTGTGTGTTTGGCTCCAAAAATAACTTTTCTAACATTTCTACAGAATCCAAAGATGTGTGACAGTGGAATCACACAAGAAAATGTTTTTCTATTACCTTTCAACATTGATCGACGCGCTGTAAATCCTAAGTTGAAATTTGGATTAACACTGTGCAATAACGGAAATGCAGCAGCAGGCCGGGCTATCATTCCAGCTGGTTGTGGATCGGATGCAGTATCCCGTGGTGTTTGTACTAAATTGTGTTGTCTACTGTCAGGGTGGTCAGAAGTATCTTTTGAGAACATCATTGATGGTCCAGCTGATCTTGAGTAATCGTCGCTGTATCTTGCAAGACCAAGTATTGTTGTAGCAACATCAACGTCTTTCTGGATTGATTCAATATTTTTTCCGTCAATCATGTATGTAGCGCTATCAAACAACGCCATAATACCATTATTAACAAAACCAGTTATATCCCCAGCGGCGTACTCGGTATTATCTGTCTTTATAATTTCACCTTCAACTTCGATAAATGCTTCAGCTGGTAAGAAATATTTACTTGTATCCTGAACCTGTAGTTCAATTCGTCCACGCTGATCTGGAATTCGTGCGTCGTAAGAATAATACTGATAATCGCGCACAGACTCATCTTTGAGAACTGGTGCATCCATGTCAAACGCGGGGTCAGATACACGCTTAAACATCTTTATTATTATCGTCTTCGTCTAACTCGAAGACCACTTCGGGAAGTGAGACCACTTCCTGCTATCAGACTAGCGGTTATATTTTTTCCTTTTCCGACATCGGGATATCAGCTAACTCCGCTAGTTTTTGATTAGCGGCTTGATTTATTATTTTACTTACATTTGCTGGCATCACTTCAGTGCTAGGTAATTTCACAGGTTGAGGTCGGACCGTTTGTGGTCTGCGTATTAATCGTGATAGTCTATCTTTGATTGCTGAGAATGCTTTGCTAGCAATATTACCAACAGCGCCTATACCTTTTTCACGAACAACATCAATAGCTTTCATTCCTAGCTGCTTTGCAATCGGTATTGTTTTTGGGGCTATTCTTCTAAACAGACCCTGAACAACATCACCTAGTCCATCTCCGTAGGTCGTTTTGTATAATCGAGAGTTTATTACCCTGACCATGGTAGGTCCACGAGTATTGTGTATGATCATATTATTGTTAAGTGACTTTATAACTAATTACATACTTAGTCACTATGATAATCATCGGCGATTTCATTAATGAGAGACCGATATACATTAATATCCATGATACCACCTGTAAATAATCGTTTGCAAATATCAGCTACTTCATTAATGATTTCTGGAGAATTATTACCAGCTCGTTTTCCTCCAATGAGGATTTCTAGTAGATCGACATCAGCAAGGACATTATTGGGACAAGTAATAAGACCACTCCCTAAACCACTTCCAGTTGCACCAGGATCGTCTTGAAATTCTTTTTCCTTCTCTTCACTTGGTTTCGGTGGTGTTTTTTTAATTGGTTTCGATGGTGTCTTTGGTAATTCTGGATAATCACGAAGTGATTGCTCAAATGGTTTTGGTGTTTTTTGATGTTATCGTTTTGCTTCTTGTTCTTGTTGTTGTAGCTTTTGTTGTAGTTGTTGTGTTAGTTGTTCTTGTTGTGTTTGTTGTTCTTGTTTTTGTTGTGCTAGTTGTTGTTTCTTTTGTTGTCGTTCTTGTTCCTTTCGTTTATTCTCCTCCCTTATTCTTGATTGAATTAAATTATTAATTTTATCACTATAATTCTTAAATAATGGATCATCATCTCTAGCTTGTTCAACATTCATACGTATGCGATATAAATATTTTCGCCATTGTTTATTGTTTTTAATATCTTTTACGTGTTCAGGTTTCATTAATTTACCTCTTTGACTAAAACTATCCACAGCAAATTCAGCTAATTGTTGTAGGTTTGTAAGGTTATTAATTGCCTTAATAGTTTTTTCATCAAATTTATTTATCAATTCAGCAGTACTTATATGACCTGTTGATTTTGGTTCAGGGGCTGGTGCTTCAGCACCTTTTACTTCATCACCTTCTGCTTCAGCACCTTCAGGTTGATCTTCATCCTCAGGTATTTCCAGGACTGGCATCGCAGCAGCTATTTCAGCTGGAAGTTCACGTAAAATTTCTTTTGTTTTCTTAGTTCTTCTTGCTATTTTTCCAGTTGCTTCAGCGATTTTCTCTAACACAGGTTGAATACCTTTAGTGGTCTCAGTGATAGGTTTAAATAATTTTTTTGTATCCTCTTCAAATTCAACTTGAGATTCCTGACGCGATTGTAGTTGTTGCTTAACAGAATCACAAACGGGTAGATATTTTTTAATTGCCTCTAGTCGCCCTCGAGCTAATTTAGGTGAGTGTGGTTCTCCAATACTCATTATTGATAATATCTATAATGGCTGTTTAATTTATAGCAGCAGAGAGGGTGGACGACAAACGTATGTGACCAGTACGTGAAAAAAATCAGAAAAAATCTGGTCAATTAGAGAAGTTTTCATTATTAAGACAAAAACTTTTTTTTCAACCTTCGTAGGAACCCTTAATTTAAAAAAATAAGGTCTCTAAAAAGTTGCAGGGTCCACCCTCTCTGCTGCTTTTTGTCTCCAACCCAAACGAATATATATATATATATATATATATATATATATATATATATATATATATACATATACATATATATATATATATATATATATATATATATATAACCCTTACTCTTTTTATACACGAATACTCTTGATTCGTGTTTGTCTATAGCCCTCTCTCAGGTAGCCTGACGTCACAGTACTCCTCTTTTTGCTACATTGTTACCAGTGTGACGTCATGCCACCTGTTCCATTCCTCTTGTCGCTATACAGACCCAGGGTATACTAGTCGCTATACAAAATTTCCATTGACGCTATACAGTCCCAGGGTGTGCTAGTCACTATACCAAATTTCCATTGACGCTATACGGTCCCAGGGTGTGCTTTTTTTTCTTGACGCTATACGGTCCCGGGGGAGGGGTTTGTAATGCTAATTCCCATTGACGCTACGGTATCCCCTATAACTACTGATATTTTAGTTTTAGAATGTGTATTACACCATCTCCATGTCTCTTTTCCAAAGGTCTACGATACATCAATACAGATAACTGGTAACAGAGAAGACTTAACCCATATTTACTTAAAACATAAAGGAAATTCTGAGTAAAAAGAGACTGAGGTGGTAATGTTATCTGAAAGAGATATTATTATATGATGAAAATCCAAGGTTATAGTTTATTCACGAATGGAATAATAATACAGGCAGATCAGGCCTCATCCTTAATGAAACTCATGGGAAAACTTTAACGTCGAGGGGTGAATTGCTTTTGTGATAAGATAATACCGTTCTTCTCGTCCTATTGACTTAACACACGCGAGTTTCGTCTCTTCAGTGTTATTTACTGAAAAGAAAACTATAATCAAGTATTTCCTATTTATTTATCTTTACGGACAAACTGAACTTTGACTATGACTTTTCTTTAATTATTGGTCAATTTCACTTAATTATGCAGTGTCGTTAACTGATTAAGAGTGAATTAATGAAGGTATTCTTTATTTCAGTCATTTACTTTTCTTTTCGTTTGTTTTCTGTTTTTTTTTTCTTTTTTTCTTCCTGCATTTATTTAGTTTTTTATGCACATTTTTATCTATCTTTGTCATTTACTGTAAGCAGTATCTAATAATTTTCCATCTGACTTCAACGTTTTCACCATCAATTATTACTAAAGATGGATGAAGTTTTCACCCTTTCTGAGCATCCAATACAGCTATTTAATAGTGGTCGACCATCTTTAGATAACTGTTTACCGGAACCTGCATTGTGTTAAAGTTAGTTTACCGGTGAACCACTGTGTAACAGAGATGGACCGCTTTTTAAAATGGGTGAACGGTTATCTAAAAGCTCTGAACTGCAAAAGAATACTGGTTTCCGCTATTAAAAGCTATTAACCGGTATATGTACACTATATAGAATCTACACATAGAAGAAAATACCAGTCTGTCACCACCCTATTTCATTATAGGAACATATAATATATGATGCACTCCACAATTAATCATGTTTTGACAAGCAGAATCACTTGCTATAAAATATATACACCTGCTTACATGGTCGTCTTGATTAAACAATCAACTGCCTCATATAATCACGTGTTGGATTTTTGCTTTCACCAAAGCATTCTAGGCATAAACTTCTGTTAAGTGGGAGCCTGTCGTCTTGAGTGACTAGTTTGACTTTGTCGTTCCCTCTCAGCCTTCAGCATCAGTATATTATAATATGACATGCATTTTGACCATCCTGTTTATTATTATTATTATTATTATTATTATTAGTAGTAGTAGTAGTAGTAGTAGTAGAAGAAGAAGTAATATAAGCATTTTGTATTGTTATTAGTAGTAGTAGTGGTTGCAGTAGTAGTAATAGTTTTAATTATTAATACTAGTATGGGTAGAATTTCAGATGACTACTTATGTTAAGAGTTTCTGATTGTGTCACTAGGAGACTCTCCTTGCTGACCACTTCTGCATTCCATTGGATTTTCTAAATTCTGCTATTAGAATTGTCACCGAAATTTTACAGATAGAAAAGAAAATCGCATCTGGCTTTTCTGGGTGAGAATGTCATGTTTTAGATTTGGAATCTCCAGGGTTGGGACAATCTTAAGGGAAACATTGTTTGGATCTTTGTTGGGATCACCGTGTCCCGTTGGGGCCTGTCGCTTATATCATAGGCAATAGGAATGATTCCTAGATGGAAAGGTGGAGGGAACAGTGCCCAAAATGATTGAATTACAAAATTTCTTTCTCTAGCGCACGGAACAGCTTTATTATCCCAGCCTTCACCAATTGGTTACCCCACCCCCACAATCAGTTCTGAGAGCACTCCTAAGTATTATTTTGCATCGGTTTCTATTTGGATGAGCATTCTTCCCATTTTGATAGAGAAAGATGATGTTTATATGTGCCATATTCTTGTGTCTGAAACATCGTACTAATAGATGTCGTGGTTGCCATAACCACATTGACTAGCATAACCCGTATGACCTACGACTAAACCATATAAACTGTTACCATTCGTGTAAAATATAACATCCTAGCCGTTCCCTTTATAATGACAATGATTTTGCTCATCATTACCACAATAATATTTGCATGCAAAGTCGTCTTGTACTTCGGGCCATATCGGCTTAATTGCTCCAACAGTTTTATAGCACATTTTGGCATCTACGGTACGTACCATTTTCGTTTGCTTATCAAATGATCAAAACTTAATTATGAGCCCTAAATCGTCACACTCAATGAACACATTGCTGTGATAAATTCTATTAAATTTTGTCTTAAGAGAGTTTCCCTATTGAAGATCCCATTGCCTTTTATATGCACGGTCAGATATAAGCCTTTCTCTGAAAATTCTTATTGATCATAGTAGAATTACAAATTACGGGATTCCAACAATCTTCTAAACGTGTGCTTGTTCCGGTGACCTATTGCTTGCAGGTAAGATAGTTGATGAGCTTGACATCATAACCACAAGTCCACAGTCATAATAACATTGTCCTACTAGACGGGATTAGCTGTCAGGATGCAATTGTTGTACTGATGGTTACACTTCTGCAATGAGACTATTTATCGATCTACTGTATATCTTTTACAACAACGTAAATACTTGGGTATCTCTGAAACCTAAAGTAGCTCTAAACATTCCCTTACATATGATCACACATATTTTCATTTCAGGCCGTGGAACATAAAAACAAAATATGGGGACTTGTTGGGACAGCTATTAATCAAGACGGGCACGAGGCAACCCCTATCACGGCTCCTTCGGGAAAGCAACAATTGGCACTTCTTAAGAAAATTTACAAACAATATAATATCCTCAATTCCTCAGTTCAAGTAATCGAAGCACATGGTAAATCTCTCGATGTCACGATCTCTCGATCGATCTAACGGTTTTTGTTTGTAAGATTGTTGACATTAATTTCGTTCATATAGGTAGAGAATAAAAATTAGACATTAACTCATACAGAAGTACTATATATCCACATGAAAGTCTTCTTTCAAAGGGCAGCCATTTGAAGTATTCCGAAATTGTAAAACATCATACGTTTATGATAATCTCCGCAACTTTATGGCTAAAAAAGAGAAAAAGAGCAAGTATCATCACATCAGATACACTTTTAATTTATATTTATTGACAACGTTGTAATAAAAAAATAAACTCATAAAGATAGACCTCCAAATATTAGAACCTTCACTGTGTTCACTTGGAAGAAATGTTCAAACAGTTTTGTCATGACTGAAGGACTTTCATCAAAATGTATAGGAAAATTTAAGTGAAGGGCGTTCATACATTCGGAAAATAGAAGCCTTTGATCGAATGTCTTTGATATGGTGTCCAGTCATCATTTTGCGATATATATATATATATATATATATATATATATATATATATATATATATATATATATATATATATATATATATATATATATATATATATATATATATGACTGATAGTTTTAAGTGATTTCTAATGTATACCGTTCATTGTCATGCAGTGTTTGCTTTGAGACATAATCAGTAATATATAGTTCCAAAAAGGAAAAACAAATATTAGTGGGAAGACTTCCGAGCTGGTCCTTTTATTGTTCAAGACTTTTTTCTGGAGTGTTTTTTGCATTTATCAGGTTTCTGAAAGCATTTGAGATAGACTATGTTTTGATCAAGTACAAGTTATTTAAAACGGTTCAATGAATTAATTTATCCTCTGTTATTTATTCAATTCAGGCTGCTGTTGATACAAGGAAAGCATAATTGCATATACATACATATAATTTTTTTACATGCGTCAGTTTGTGAGGTCTGGTAAAACATTCGGTCAGACTTGATTAGTTTCCGAAAGTTTTATTACGGAAAAATGTACATGCTTACATTTTAGATGCTAATAACCTGTTGTCTGTGTTTTATGCAACTGAACATTCATTTATGAGCTTCTGGAACAGATAAAACCCTCAACACACTGCTTAACATTTTCATTAACATTTGGGAAAATGGGGACTTCACGCCACACTGTTGAGAAGCAACAGTGATGCCAGTCCCCAGACCTGGCAAGGACGAAACCGACCCTTTCAACGATAGTCCCATAGCACGAACAATCTGTACTTGGAAAACCATGAAACGGATGACAAACGATAGACTCCTATGGAATGTTAAGTTCTATAAACTATGAGACATTCGTTTTGAATTCAGAGAAGTACAATTCACATCCATCTTAGCCCTGAAGCATTTGTCAGAGAAGTTTTAGTAAAGAAACATACTGTTGCCATTTTCTCTGAATTGGAGAAAGATTTTGACACTACATGGAAGTAGGGTATGATAAAGGACCTATTCATCATGAGTCTAAGAGGCCGCCTACCCATTTAAAATCCTAGCTTTTGACGATACAATTTTCCAAGTTCAAACAAGTATGTCACTTTCTGGAAGCGACCTCAGGTTGGGTGTATCTCACGGCATCATACCGCTAGTTACCATTTTCAGGAAGAAAATTAACAACATAGTCACAAGCCCAAATTCGGGATCTGATTGTTCATTTTACGTGAAGACGTTTGATCCGTCTGAGAGCACTTACAACATCCTGTAGAGGAAGACTATATTGAGGCAAATCAATCATCACTTTCTCTCATACGAACTAAACTGGCTATTTAGCGTACAACCAGACTGTCATCTAGTCATAAAACATTTACATCTGATATCGTCTTTAGGCCCAATTCAAATCATGTACGAATGGAAATATCATTCCACTTTCGGCATACGAATTTTACCCTCATCTTGAAGCAGCAAGACTCAATATTGCCAATTCTGTTAAAACTCACAATCACAAAATCACAAGCGTGGTTATTTAAACTCCTGAAAATAATATTTGATCTTTCTTAAATCAAAACTTCTGCTCAAAATGCCCCCATTTTTGACAGTCAATTAAATGAAACCTCAGATAGTGTTCCTATATTCCTGTATACAGACGGTTGCTGTTCCAACACCTCTCATTACCTCCTTCAAACGGTTGTATAATAAAACCTCCCTTACCACGTAAGTCGCTGGTATACTTAAATATTTGCACTAACATGAAAAATCTTCAAATCCTAATTTCGTTGTCATTTTATCATCCTTTTCCAACCTAAAATCTTTACAAACTCTACAATTTGACACTCTCTTATTATCCAAAGTTTTGCATAGACATTATCTTCTTATACAATTTGGAAACACTGTACTGGCTACCCAGTCACAGTAGTGTTTCATGTTTTTCTGCTAGTTAATTTGTTTTTATTTTATTAAAGTTGATACGGCCAAGGTGATTGAGATTTTGAATTTATTTCGTCGTTAAACATTATTGATGTGGGATTTTGCCAACCTGGCTTTGTCATAATTATAAGGTGAAAGCTAGATGTTTATTTGAATTTGAGTTCAAGACCTGACCGTATTTACGAGTTAGTGGGTTTTCCGTGGTAAATCTATTCGGTTGTGGATCAAGGAACATTTGCATATAAAATGGATTTGGTAAACGATTATTGATTCTTATTTTATATCAGCTTTTAGGAATCTACGATCAGAGTTTATAGTGGTGTTCAGATATAATTTGAGAGGAATTATTTGTTTAAATTATTCATTGGAATTACAGTGTTTATCGAGTTTTTGTACTACAGCAATACTTGACGATTATTGCGAACTCGACATTCTGAAATATATTATTTTGTTACATCAAGTCATTGAAGTCTCTTCATACATCAGCTCATTCAAGATTATTGGAATTTTATACTTGTTGTCTTGTGATGCAAAATTAGTATAATTTGGGATTTAATGCACAATACTGTAACTGTCATTTGACTGGTTTTTAGTCACGTTTTCTCACGTCAATCGCTAATAAAATGGATGAAAACTTGTAATGTTTAACAGCTTACTTATTATTATTAAAACGCTAAAACTCATTAGTCTTAATTGTTTCATTGAATGTCGTACATTAATTCACTTAATTTTGTTGACATGGGAAGATAAAATATAAACAGGTTTGGCCTTATATTAGAAACCTAAATACACATAAAGCTGAAGATCAAACTTTTTTGTTGCATGGTTGATTCTACTACATTGGCTTTATGTTCGTGCAAAAAATATAGAAACGGAATATGTGTAATAAACGCATGGTACTGAATAAGTATTGTGTGCACTAAAATCAATTAATTTATGCTGACAATTTGTTGCTGTCAGATTCTCAAGCTTGTTGGACTTCATAACTTCAGCTGTATGCATTGCAGGTACGGGAACACCGGTCGGAGATCCTGTAGAAGCCAAAGCACTAGGAACATGGTTTTCTAACAAACACTCTTCGACAACAAAATATATCGGATCTGTCAAGTCTAATATAGGGCATCTGGAGTCTGCCTCAGGTGTTGCTGGTCTTATAAAGGTTCTATTAATGATGAAGAACAGAACAATAGTGCCTTCTCTTCACGTTAAGGAAGAGGACATCAATTACGAAACCATTAAAGAACAGTACGGACTTACCATTCCAACAGAAAATGTAAACTGGCTATGTGATGACACGAAAGCAAGGACAGCATGCGTGAATAACTTTGGCTATGGAGGAACCAATGCCCATGCAATCATTCGCGAGTACAATAGCTTTGGCTATGATGAAACCAATGAATATGCAAAAGTTCACGAAAGCAAAAGAAGGAAATATGTACATAAATCCTCACCAGGGACCAAACCAGTCATTATCGTGATGTCTGCTACAAGTAATTACGCGTTACATGCCAATATTAGGAAAATGCTACTAAAACTTGATACAGCCAGTTGCGACCTACGAGATATATCTTTCACATCCACGTGTAAACGAGACCACTTCCCTATTAGAATCGGGTTCGTGGTGACCACAAAAGATGAACTGCGGACTAAATGCGAACAGTGTCTATCTAACAACAGTGAGGTTACAGGGAAGAAGGGAAAAAATAAAGTTGTATTCGTGTTTTGTGGAGTTGGCACGGTGTGGCAGGGAATGTGCTCTAAAAGCAATGGAATAGAAGCCTTTAAATCAATGTTGAATAAAGTAGACCAGCTTCTAAGGAAATATACCGACTGGTCTATAATTGAGAAGATGAAGTCGCCTGAAGTGGAAACAGACCCAATGATCAGTCACCTTGCTCTTTTTGCCTGTCAGGTATCTCTTTTCGAACAATGGAAATCGTTTGGGATCTTGCCTAATTGCATTATTGGTCAGTCAGCTGGAGAGGTTGCTGCAGCATATGCATCTGGTGCAGTCAGTTTGGAGACAGCTGTGAAAATCATTTACAAAAGAGCTAGACTTCTTTATAAAGAGACAGGCGGAAAAATGATGGTCGTGGATGGTTTGGACATATCAGAACTAGAACACATGTGCAGGAATCAAGATTATCAAGTGTGCATTGCCGTGCGCAACAGCCCATTTTCGGCTACCTTGTCAGGTGATGCTGATGGTATTGAAGCTATAAAGATGCAATTAGAAGGAAATCAAAATATTAGAATAAAAGAGTTACAAGTATCATGTGCATACCATAGTCACCACGTAGACAACGTCAGAGGAAGTCTCATTGAATCTCTTTCAGGGATAAATGGAAATCAGCCAACGTTTCCAATTATCTCCACTGTCTCTGGAAAATATGCAGAAAACGGGGATTTCACGACAGCTGATTACTGGGGAAGGAATCTGAGAGAACAGGTCCAATTTGAGGAAGCTATAAAGTTATCGGCAAAGGAGAATGACTCGATATTATTTGTGGAAATTGGGCCGCACCCAGTTTTAGATTGGCATCTGAAGAATATTCTAGAGTCCAAGTCTGCGATGTCTCTCCCATCGATGAAGAAAGGGGATGACGAAATCACTTGGAGAACCAGTATTGTAAAACTATACCAACTTGGTTTAAATCCCAATTGGGAACATGCTGTTGAAAGAACAGAAAATCTAGCGGATATACCACAATACTCACCTATAGGAAAAGAAATAATGCCGCCAATGGGTTTCGTGATTGGTTCACCTGCCAAAAACTACTCTTCACATATGTATGTGAGAAAATATGAGCAACTCGAAGATGGAAGTTACTACTATAAAGTGAAAATAAATGAAGATAAAACTACATTTGTGTTTGAACATTTGATAAAGGAAAAAATTGTAATTCCTGGTGCCCTGTATGTTGATACAGGACTCGAAATTGGAATGTGCAATTTTGATCACCATTTGAAAGACGTCGAAGTGGAAATAGAATTCATCACCAGCCTTACATTGAGTGGCACGGCTCAAACTGAAATATTGGTGTCAGTAGAAAAAAATCAAGACCCAGACAAAGAGATTTCATACCATTTTGAAGCAAAATACCAAGACATTCTTCGTGCCAAAGGATGTGCAAGAGTATCTAATGTGCCATGCTATGACAGAGTGGATATTGCTGATGTAAAGTCCAGATTTTCTGTTAGCATTTTTAAAGAAGAAATATACAGAAAATTAAAAGGACTTGGGTTCGGGTATGGCCCAAGTTTTCGCCTCCTGGACAAGTGCTTGGTCAAACCTGGAGAGTGCTTTGCAGAACTAGGTATACATGACAACGTTTTATCCGCTTTTCACAAAACGGTCATCCACCCATCCGTTTTAGATTGCATGCTGCAGACAAGTGTTTTTGTTTTGAACTACGAAAACATACCAAGAGGTGTGCACATATTGCCTGTAGGAATTGGTAGTGTAAGGGTAATCAAACGTCCACATGACCGCCGTCTCTACTCATACTTGCAGCTGACAAGCTCGATAACGACTGAAAATGTGATTGAGATTCATGCCAATGCCTGTCTAATGGATGAAGATGGCAACCCACTGGTCTTTGTGAAAAACTTCACGGCATTTGGTAAAATATCAGAGATGCTTCTGCCCAGAGATCTCAAATATGTCACGATAATAAAACAATATCCAGGCTCAACAGTTGCTGAAACATGCGAGTCATCCAACGTTCTCGTGGTGCATTCTGCGAAAACATGCAGTGGTGCGTCATTTATAGACCATGAAAACACAATCTATGCGACATCCCTTGGCCTTGACACGTTTTACAAACATTCATTGGAACCAGCAATGATGAAATTGGTGAAGAAAGATGAAAGTTTCAAAGTAGCTTTGGTAGTTGGAGATACCTTGCCAGACAATTTGATTGAAGATGGATGTAAAAAGATGGAAAGAGCAAAGAGAAACTGTCTTATATTTAAACTAATCATACAAGTTCTGCAAAACCATTCTCAACATCCACCAGTATTCGTCATAACAGAAAATTCACTAGGACTGATTTACTCCGATAAAACGCCTATCAATATCCATGGATCAGAAATATGGGGACTGGTCAGGTCCTTCCAGAGGGAGCTTACATATACAAATGTATTTTTGGTAGACGTTGTTTCTTTTGAAGAAAATCAGGAAATTCTGCGGCGCATAATTTTTCAACCTGTAATATCTTTAAAGTCCTTTCCCTCGGAAGTCATCCTCCATCAAAATAAAATTTTTGTGCCACAGATAAACAGCGCATCTATGACAGATATCGAAAGCAGAGCAAAAGCAACACAACGATTGGACCAGTGCTTTCTCCTGAAAGGACACAATTTTGCCCGAGAGCCCTACCTTGTCAAAAACACTGATATTCCTGACGAAGTAAAACTCGGGTGGGTACGGTTTGATGTAGAGTCAGTTTGCATTCAAGACGAATCCAATGACAGGGCGTGTTTGGCAGGTGGTAGTATCTTAAACATAGGCATATTTGATGACGATGGATACCAAGTTTTGTCATATGAGGCAAGGGGATACGTAGAGGAAGCAGTGTACAACGACCCGTCAGTTGCACAAACCGTTGGCGAAAAACACTATGGACCCAGCGATAATGATCATGTTGTAAATGATTTGCCTTCTTCCAATAAACTAGAAGTTGTTGTCTGTTACCCAGTCAAAGCTGGATCCTCTGTGATAGTACCAAAGTCTTGTATTGTCAGAAAAGACAAAATACCGAACTATTCTCCTGGCCTGCTAACACTTGCAGTTAGAACATGGTCACTTTTTAAACAGTTTCAAAGACACCACAAACATGGCGTGTTCATCGACAACAAAGTGCAGCAAGATTATCGTAACCTAAAAAGTAAGTATATCCAAGCTGGGTTAAATGTAGAATTTCTCGATCTGAGTCAACCTGTGGAAAATATCCACAAAGAATCGGATCTGATGACTTGCGTTCTATTTAAACCTCTTGAGCCAGAACAGGAACAATGCTTTCTCGCACACCTTCAGAATTGTAGAGAACTGATTTGTATAAGGAGCTTTTTACGTCAGCCACTTCAAAAGCTTCTGGCTTTGGAATACTGTGTCAAATGTAAATACCTGGAAGAATATGAAATATTCAGCAGAGACAATCTCCCCCATGTTGTACCCATAGTGGCTGAATGGCTTCATAATATCACATCAGACCTACTCCAGATTTTCAAAGAAGACGTATCACAGCGAGAGGTTGACTGGAAACCGACCCGCGAAAGAAATTCATTAAAATTACAATTACAGAAACACCAACTGTTCGACAAAACATCAACTTACATTGTTGTTGGTGGATTAACTGGATTAGGCTTTGTTCTCTTGAAGCTACTAGCACACATGGGAGCCGGTGTAATTGCAACACTCTCTAGGAGAGGGACTTTAGAGGAGAAAGCAGAAGAAATTCGGCAGATCGAGTACGAAAGCGGTTGTAAAATTGAATGTCTCCAGGCTGATGTATCAGACATGATCGCTTTGGAAGGGGCGATTAGCGAACTGAGTTCCCGCTTCCCAGGACACCCTATCAGAGGAATATTCCAAGGAGCCGGCGTCCTTGACAGTAATTTGTTTTTGGAGATGACCGGAAAAAATTTCGACTCAGTCATGCTTCCGAAAGTAGCTGGGTCTTGGAACCTACATTGCCTGTCTTTGTCGAGGAACTTTCCTTTGGACTTCTTTGTCATGCATTCTTCCATAGCGGGTGTATTGGGAACAGGAGGTGATAGCAACTATGGTGCAGCAAATACATTTCTGGACACGCTGGCTCTCATTAGACGCCAGCAAGGTCTTCCCGGTCAAAGTATAGCCTGGGGTGGATTGCGTGTCGGAATGGCAGATAGTGAGCAGTTTGCTACAAAGTTTGAAACCAGAGGATACTTACGTCTTGATGTCGATCAGATACAGGACTGTTTTGTGCACGCTCTTATGCAAGATCTTCCACAAGTAATATATACAAAATTAGAATGGAAGAAAATAGTTGAAGATTATTCAAAACCAGGAATGGCTAGACTGGCATATAAAATAGACCCAATTTTGAGACTAAAAAGCCTGAAGATCTCATCAGAGTCCGGTAAAACTAATAATATTCCAAATGTTGATTGGTCAGCTTTCAGCACAGCTGACCATTCAGATAGACTCAGTGTTATCACTGATACTTTGGCTGCGATTATTGGGAGAATTTCCAACATTGACTCCTTGGATCTTCGACCCCAGACTTTCCTTACAGATGCGGGAATAGATTCGTTTGCTGCGATTCATTTCTCCAACATACTCTTTGATATATTCAAATGCAAGATTCCTATGCCATCCATAGTTTCTCCTGGCGCAAACATACAAGGAATTGCCGAGTACCTGTCAACACACATAAATGTGCAATAGATGCTTTCTACGGAATCTGAATTTCTACCTAGATCGAGTGATAAGCATGGAACGTCACTGATGGATAGGTATACAGATGAGAAAACAGTAGCAATGATTTCATTGAAAAGGTAAATTTGTTTTCTCCCAAAACTATAACATGAATTGCATTAATGTAAAGCCTTTAGTCGTATGAAATATCCACGCAAGTTGTGAATTTACTGGGCTGAGAGTGGCACGGTAGATTTGTAATTATTTCCAGAAACAGTTGTGTGTCACAGTATATTTTTTCTCATAATTGATTACTGTAAATAACGTCGGAAATCAGATGTCTTTTGTTCTTTATATGAATTTTCTGACCATTATATGCAAGGTTTATAATAGAGTCAAATCGTACAAAGAAGAGACTCGATTTGTGTCACGTTTTCTGAATGAAACTGGCAGATAATAGCATCCACAGCTATACACAGGGAAATATTCAGAAATCTGCTGCTTATCCAGGTTGTACAAGACATTGAGAAAAGTGGCTTAAGTCTGTTCAAAAGATTCTTGGAAATTGGATCGTTTTGCACTTCGGTGACGTATTTAATCTAGTACATAATAAATTGGTCTTTAATGTTGATATATCGCTTGTAGATTTGTTAATTCAGTCTCTTGTGGAAGATTATTATGAGTGCCTGTGAT
The DNA here is from genome assembly GCA_016617855.1 of Megalonaias nervosa. NCBI lineage: Eukaryota > Metazoa > Mollusca > Bivalvia > Unionida > Unionidae > Megalonaias > Megalonaias nervosa. The sequence goes on from JAECUM010052325.1 coordinate 18,687, forward strand.
GAAACTTTCTTCAATATTCAAGTTTCCTAAATATGCGTAAATATGAGACTCATAGATTCGTCGACCTGAATACAACAATGGTTTCAGAAATGTGTGTATGTGTGTGTGCTTAATACAGAGAGATATGCTGGAGGTGGGGTGTGTGTGTCAGAGAATAGGTTGCATATTTGCTGTACGTCTTTATTGTAATGCACCGTTCTTTGACTCTGACGCTTGACTTGAGCTCCTTTCAAAGCACAGAACTGATACGATATGTAAATTAGAAGTGTCGTTTAATTGTTGATCGATTCATTTAGTTTGAATTATGGGTTCGGTGAATTTGAGCAAGATGTTCGGAAAGTAGTACTTAACAAACTTTAATTTTAGCGAACACATTTCATTTCAAAAGTTGTATATTTAAAATTGTATTGAAGATATTAGTCAAGTATGATTTTACACAAGGTTTATGCTAGCTGTAATGTGGTATGGTGAATGACAGATCTCGGCGAATTCACTTTATTTAGATCTATCAAATGGAATTCAATGTAGGAGCAGTATAGACTCAGGGCACAAATGTAAGTTTCAGAATTAGCATCCATCTTCAGGACAGCATGATTAGGCAATGGGATCTTGGGAAGGCGAGTTGTGGCATTAGGTGAGCATGAGGTACCGAGGAGACATGGTGCAGATTCAGCTTAATTTCAGTATTTAGTTTAATTCTTTTCTGTAATGGAACATAAAGTTCATTTGATACGGTGGGCCAAAATACACTGGTCTTAGGGTCTTTCCATGACAAGTTTACTTATTACATATTCCTGTGTTTCACAGACTCTTTGTAAAAAACAAAATATATTGTAGAATGCTTTAATTACGGCAATGGGAACTTGAATATGTTTCCACGAGAAAAACTAGCTCAAATATAACAGGAATTTAAGGCACAACAAATTAATATTATGTTTTCATTTTCTGAACATAAATGCCATTTCAACTTTGCATAATATCTTTGCCAAAATATTATTACATGACGTCGCTATCTTACATATTTTATGAGAACTCTGATAAAGTTTATGAGATGTACAATTTACAAGCTATCTTAAAAGAAAAGCAATTTATGTATTTGATGAAAGAAGTATACGATATTTCGTTACTTTTGACACATATAATATTTTTCTTGAACTTAATATCACATCCGATAAATTATTAAGATGGCTTCCCTGTCCTCAATGAAAACATTGTAAAGCCTGAAATTTCAAAAGCCGTTAATGTCATAAATCTTAAAGAAAAACGGTTCGGTGTTGCTGGGCTTTCTAGCCACATTGGTATCAAAGGTAAAGGAAGGGGAAATAAAGTAGCCGAAGCTACTCTGCAGTAATCTGTTTATGAATGTAATATTCCATATACATACATCAAAATCAATGTAAATCAGCATCTTCTTCGTATTTGACGAAATATTTGGAATGCAAACTCCACAAACAAGTTTCAAAACATAGAACCCACCATTGCAGAGTGGCATCCGTTTTATAGAAGAAATCGCAGAGATAATGTTGTATTGTGTCGATCGCATATCACCCACATCGGCCAGAGTGAAATACCCCACCAAAATCCACTGATAGGGGAACGCATTCTTGTCCAGTGTGTCATTTTGCATCCCGTAAAAGAATATTTTTATTTGCAATTTTCATGTGAGCTCAAAGAAAAAACTTGATTAGCCTCTCCCACAAGCAAATCTTGGATTTAATGCGTTAATTTAGTTTATATTAAAACTTGACCCATATGTTTAAAAGATCTTACAATTGTATGTACATATTATATATTTTTAGAATCTTTCCCCGTTAATTTTTAATGTTTAGTACCTTAAGTTTATGTTTATTTGGAAGTTCTTTATCTTGTTAGAGTTTTTGGAACTTCTTTATATTTCAAATTTTAGAACTTTATTTTGGTGGGCGCCGTATAACCAGTACTGTGCTGTCATGTCGTTAAAATCTGCTACTATTACTACAATTATTAAGACGGATTTCATAATTTGACCTCCTTTAGAACACATCTTGCACAGTTCTTAAGATGATCTCTAAATGTTCAAAATATCTTATTAGCAGGGTCTATTTGGATGATTCATAGAGTTTATACGATATTTGATCTGAATTTTGTTTACCAGTATATATATAGTGAATATTTTTCAATATATGTTCTACAGTGCATACAATCACTGACATTCTTTTGAATATACTTGTTAAACTTTATTGCTCATCTGTTAATATTATAAGCTATACATAATATTAAACAATATTATTTGTACATTTTAATAGCTATCACCTAGTGTGTATCATATAAGGAAGTGTACAAGAGAAAATATGTAATACATGGAGATTCTGTTTTTTTTAGAAAAAAGTAATCTTCATACATAGGTAGTGAAAGATAGATAACCACCATGTACGCTACCTAGTTAAATAGGAATTATGTACTGTCTATACTCGCATATAAGTCGAGTACAACTGTGAGAAAATATATACCTTTATATACTGTCCCATATTGCACCAACATATCAGTTTCTGTGTTGTTTGTTCTACTGATTACTTCAAACAAAATGCAAAGACCCAGATCTGCCTATGCATGATACGACGGCAGATCTAGGTATGTGCACTTTGCAGTTGCATTCGATTGTTAAGTAGGTATAGACGGTACCTGTGTACATAGACATTTGATTTTATCATCAAATGTGGAGTATAAAAGATTTTGATACATTTGCAATGATCACATACAAATTGTCGCAAGACAGTGAGCGAGTTGTTTTCCAATTATTCTTATTTTATGTATACATTCACTTATAGGTCGTGTCCAGCTTCAAAGAATACAGACCCTGATCTGCCATTGGATAAAGCGCCAGCCAAACAGGATCAATGCGGTTTGCTCCATTGAGTACACCTAACGAACTGCATAGACCTGTATCTGCTGGCGTGTAATATGGTGGAAGATCTGGCTCTGTACAGTTTGCAGCTGGACTCGAATTACAAGCAAATATTGCTGTGGGGACGGGGATGTGGTGACAGGGACTTTCTTTCAAACTGAGATATATATATATATATATATATATATATATATATATATATATATATATATATATATATATATATATATATATATATATATAACCTCAAGATAATTTTTTTACATCTTCTGTTTCCCAAAATTAAACGGTCGGTCCATTACAGCAATGACAAAGTCAACGCCCACATCGATGTGTATTTGGATTTCAGATATATTAGATGGATTAAGTTAACATCAAGAAGTATATAGATAGATGTTATCGATCTATCTAGGTCTGTGAACTTTGCAGCTGGGCTCGATTTTTGAGCTAGTATAGGCAGTAAGTATGTACATAGACGTATGATAATCATCCACAGTAGAACGGAAATGATTTTGATACATTTATAAGGACTAAATATAATGCATAGTCACGATGCAAAGGCCAAGATAGTTTCCCATCATTTTCTCGAATGCATATGCTTTCTTATAAGGAGAGTCCACCTTAAAACAAACATGGATACTGATATGAAGTCGCATAATGCACCAGAAAATCAGGGCCTATATTGTTTATTCCACTGATTAATCCTAGCAAACTAAATCGGCCCATATATGTCAGCGTATGTTGAGATAGCAAATCTGGGTCTGCACTTATAAATATTTTACATACATACTTTTGAATATACTTGTTAAACTTTATCACACGTCTGTTAAAATAATAAGCTATGCATAATATTAAACAATATTATTTGTACATTTTAATAGCTATCACCTCGTGTGTATCATATAAGGAAATGTATATGAGAAAATATGTAATACCTGCAGATTCTTTTTTCTTTTCTAAAAAGTAATCTCCATACATAGGTAGTGGAGGATACATAATCACCATGTAAGCTACCCAATAAATATGAATTATGTACCGTCTATACTAGCACATAAGACAAGTCCAACTGCAAGAAAACATGAACTTTTATATACTGTCCCATATTGCACCAACCTTTCAGGTTCTATGTTGTTTGTTCTACTGATTACTCCAAACAAAATGCAAAGACCCAGATCTGCCTATGCATGATACGACGGCAGATCTGGGCATGTGCACTTTGCAGTTGCATTCGATTATTAAGTAGGTATAGACGGTACCTGTGTACATAAACATATGTTTTTATTATCCAATGTGAAGTAGTGAAGATTTTGATACATTTGCAATGATCATGAATTGTCACAAAACAACGAGCGAGTTGATTTCCAGTCATTCTTTTTGTATGTATACATTCGCTTATAAGTCGTGTCCAGCTTCAAAGAATACAGACCCTGATCTGTCATTGGATACAGCACTAGCCAATCAGGATCGATGCGGTTTGCTCCACTAAGTACACCTAACAAACTGCATAGACCTGTATCTGCTGGCGTGTAATATGGTGGAAGATCTGGCTCTGTACAGTTTGCAGCTGGACTCGAATTACAAGCAAATATTGCTCAGGGACTGACCATTGCGGGGACGGGGATGTGGTGACAGGGACTTTCTTTCAAACCGGCATATATATATATATATATATATATATATAT